>CM067363.1:69335227-69512727 GCA_034401795.1 Chaetoderma sp. LZ-2023a | reverse complement strand
TCTTCAAAATTTTTTCTATCACTAGAATTCCTGTGAAAACGGATTATTTGTGATTTAACTATTCCTTTAAAAGTATGTGGTGGATGGAAAGATTTTTTGTGCAATAGCTGATGCGAATCGGTTGGTTTGAAATACACTTTGTAGTCTAAGTAGCCAGTTGTTTCATACTTTAGACCTTTATATACAGTTACATCCAGGAAATCTACGGACATCTCGTCAATGGTTGCTTTTAATTTGATATTCGGATCGTGATTGTTCAGAATTTCGAAAAATTCATCAAACTCTGCCTTTGTGTGTTGCCAAATCATGAAAATGTCATCAAGGTACCTGCGATAAATGAGGGGATGTTTTGGACACTTTTCTAACGCTTCCTCCTCCCACTCTGCTACGTAAATATTGGCAAAACATGGGCTAAAGCGCTTGCCCATCGCACAGCCGCAAATTTGTTGGTAAATTTCGCCATCGAATTCAAAATCATTGCCTTTCAGACTCAGCTCTAATAGAGCTATTACTTCTCTGTCTGGCCTGTTGGTGTCTGGGTAGTTCACGAATGCTCTACGGATAGAATTTATACCCTTCTCGATGTCGATGTTTGTATACATAGCATCGATGTCAAGCGTGACCAAGAATGAATTTGGAGGTATCCAGGTCTCAGAGACCTGTGATAAGAAGTCTTCTGTGTTTTTCAAGAAGCTGGGGTGTCTATTTGCTATTGGCTGTAGATGGTAATCGATGTATTCACTGATTCTGTAGGATTCTGAGCCACAATCAGAGATTATAGGTCGCCCGGGCGGTGACATTGTGTCCAACCACGAATCTATGGGTTTATGAATTTTTGGCAAAAGATAGAAAGTCCGTGGTTTTGACTCAAGTTTAGCAAAGAGATACTTATGTTGCTTTTCGGTGATCTTCTTGCTATCGAGCAATTTTTGAAGAATCTCATTAAATTTGCTGCAATTATTTTGCCAAAGTGGTTTGCTTAGTTTCTGGTAATGCTTTGGGTTACTAAGTTGTCGTTGTGCTTCACGTTTATAGTTATCTTTAAGCATTATTACAGTCGCTGACCCTTTATCTGCAGGTTTGATGACAATTTCGCTGTTTTTAGACAATTCAATTAAGGCCTGGCGTTCCTCATAGGGTAAATTTGGTTGATCATTAGGGAATTTAGAATTTTTAACACGTTCTGAAAAGAGTTCTATGCTTTCACCGATCGCTGGGTCCAGGATTTTTACGTTTGGTGCCCAGCCAGTTTTTTCAATGAATGGTGGAATGTTACTATTAGAGTTACGAAAGAAGTCTGCTAACTTAATACGGTGACTAAATTCAGATGTTTCCATACAGCCATTATCTAAAAGAGCATCCAAACCTGTTTTAGGTTTTGGTGTTGGGACAAATGTAAGACCAAAATTGAGCAGTGACTGCTCTGCTTCACATAATGGGGAGCCAGTTAAATTGACAATATTACTGCCCAGTCCTGTTTCCGGGCGGATGTTACCCTGGCCCTTGTCTAGTTTAAATTTAGGAATTTAAGCCAGGCAGAATACATCGAGTTAGCTGTCTTCTCAGTCCAATGAATGTTATCCTTAACAACATTAAATTCGGAGAGTCTAAGTGCAGGAATGACAGTCACAGATTTTGATGATTCAGCCGTCGAATTGATGGACTGAATCGCCAACTTCTGCTGAGCTGTCAACCGACTTGAATAGTTAAGTTTTGCGAAGTAAATCGCAGTCTTTGGGAATTTGGACTTAATCGCACTGAGAAGCAGCATTAATCTATGTTTTGAACTAGAGATGGGTTCATTCATATCATTAATGCCAATGTTGATCACTATTTTCTCTGGTTTAAATGATCCAGTGTACTTTTGAATTAGTCCTCTAGCATGACACAATTTAGCTCCTGGGTAGCAGGCAACTTGCGTTTCAGGGTGGGGCTCAACATTAATGCGACTCAGGTTCGAAGCTCCAAAGATGAGTACTTTGTTCGTGAGAACAGGTAGTCGCCAGTCAATTTTGTTTTCGATTTCATGACGAAATTTCCAAAAAATGTTTCTCTCCAACATGGTGGGTTGTTGGGGTCTATTTGCAAATTTAATAGGACGCACCTCCGGTGCATTACTTGGACCTGGAGTTGGAGAGAAGCTGGGCTGTGGCAGTTTCCCTGTTGGGGATGGGGTCTTGAGACCCGATGGTTGACTGCTCTTGGGGAATTTGTTGAGTTTCCAGTTGCAAGTATCTTAAAGTTCTGACGGACCAGGGCGAGTGGCAGACACCCTAATGCCATACATTTCTGTAGACACTTGCGAAGTTTTCTCCGACGAGCATATGGGCCAGCCAAACCAAGCTCTTGAATCCTCAGCCACAGACTTTGGCAGAAGTGGAAATAGCACCCTGATCTTCTTGACCGTGGTAGTTCTGTCTCTATTGTCAGCAGTAGTGATATTTCGAAGTCAGATATAACACGCCTTGGTCGGAAATGATGGCCAGTTAGCTGCCTAACTCTCACATTGGCGTGTTGTAATAACTGCCGATAGTGTCCAACAGTTTTACCAGTCAACAACGACATGACAAACGGAAGTACTCTGCCGTGAAACATTCCAGGAATTGTGACGAATTGGACGTGTGGATGTGGACAGGTTTTAAATGTTCCATCAATATAGACATTGCTGCATCGCTGTAGTTTCCTGAGATTGGCCTCTGTAACAAATACTGCAATTCCCCAATCATTGTATTGGTGACTAAGGACAGGTTCATCACGCCAGGTATTCAAATACTCGTCCTCAATCAGAACATCGTGCTTCTCATGTGGAATGTGTGGTATCAGTGAGAGTCGCTTTCTGGTTAATTTGGATCTCACAGAATCAAATGTCGGGATTTCGACATCTTCCACATCGTGGTCTTCTAACAAGGCTCTGTCGTATATACGTTTCATTGGCATTGATGGGTCCTATCAATATTTGCTACCATCCTCTGTGTGAGACTGCTTGTATCGATTAGACCTGTATCTTGTCCATGATCTAAGTGTTCTCCAACCTACAAAAATAACGATTCTTACATCCATACTAGTTAGTTAGTAATAAGGGGAAAATGGTATTGCATTAATTCGTGCGTGCGTGCGTGCGTGCGTGCGTGCGTGCGTGCGTGCGTGCGTGCATGCGTGCGTGCGTGTGTATGCCTGTCTATGTGTCCAGAGCTACATCTAAAAAAAAATTTGATCCGATTTGGCTCAACATTTTAACACAACAAAAGATCGGATTGTGAAAGCGTATTTTCAGACCTTGACCGAAATGGGATAAATAATTGATCATTTGATTTCTCGAACACTTCTGGTCAGACATGAATCAAATGTAACGTGTCAATCGATTGATCGATCAATCAATCAATCAATCAATCAATCAATCAATCAATTTATTGTGTGATTGATAGAACGATTGATTGATTGATTGATTGATTAATTGAACATTGAGCCATTCAGTGATCGATCAAGCGATTGAGTGAGTGATTAATTGAGTGTCTGATTGAGTCATCAAGCGATTGATTGATTGATTGATCGACTGGTCGATTGATTGATTGATTGATTGATCGACTGGTCGATTGATTGATTGATCAAATGTTTGATGGATTGCATGATTGATTGGGTGATCGGCTGATTGATTTATCGATTGATTGGTAGATCATTCGATCGATTGATCGATCAACCAGTCAATCGATCGATCGATATATTTTTAATAAATAAATTGATAGAACAATCGATATGATTGTACGATCGATCATATCATACGATTGATCGATCGTATTATTGACTGATCAATCAATCGATCGATCACTTGGTAGAATGATCAGTCAATCGGTTGGTAGATCAATTGATTGATCGGATGTTCTGCCAAGCAAACAATAGTCAATAAAATATCAAGGAAATCAATCTACCAAGTAGCTGATCAATCAATCAATCAATCAATCGATCGAGCAAACCAATCATTGGATGAATCTGATCGATCAATTGATCGATCGATCGATCGATCGATTGATTGATTGATCGATCGATCAATTGATTGACAGCTTGACCGACCGCTTGCTTTGTTGATCTTCCACTCGGATGGATGGATTAATCATTCATTCATTCATTCATTCATTCGAGTTTAATGAATGGATGAAAGATGTATGGATTGAATATGCGAAAGGATGAAGAAACATACTTGGAATGAATTGATCGGGTGGGAACGGAATGACTAAAGAAGAGGCGGAAGGAACGGAATAAGGGAGGAAGGAAATATGGATAGAACGGTGTAAAGAAGGAAGCGAAGGAGGAGTGCTTGAGGGGAGCGAGGGAGGGCTGTAGAAGGTGGGAGAGATGAAGAAAGCAAGGGTGAGTGGATAGAATGAAATGCGGAATTGATGCTTAAGATGCTGATTGAGTGAGTGATTAATTTAAGAATTCCAGGATTGATTGAATGGCAGAATAAACAAAAGAACGAAGGAATTGCGAAATATGTGCGGATGGATGGACAGATGGGTGAATGAACGAGTTAACTAATGAGCGAGAGAAATAATGAACGAAAGAATGTTTGAATGTATGAATGAATTATTATACTTACATACTCGAATATTTGGCTGATCGGCGTTTAGATCTAAGTGATTACTCTGTATGGGGGCACGACACCCACCAACGCCAGCATCTCCAATATATCTTGTTATTTCTGACACGATTCTTTTGGTATTGAAACCCGAGGTATTGTAAACAGATTTCCACCGCGGTTTCCATTGACCATAGTGGTCATATTAATTATATATTTCTAATAACTAATAACTGCTTGAGGAATGTATGACCTAATCTAATCTAACAATGCACGTGTCGCTTCACCATAATAATAACTACATACGTCATCCAGGGAGACACCATCGTAAAACAATTGAATCAAAAAGTCGGAAACATGAAAGGCCGTTTCATTTCTTTGTGTTTACGGATGTTGCAGGGTTTTGTTTTGAAAATAGACTAGGTGAAATGTAATTTATTATAATTTCCTCTTTTAGAAAGTCACATGATATCAAAAGACATTTTCTTTTAACCCTTTTCATGCCGAAACCAACATCTGCAGCCACTTTGATGAATGTCCATTTGATGGTCAAGGCCAAGATAAAACACATCTTTATATTTACAACTATAATGACTGGCACTATAACTAAGCTAGTTATTCCAGTGGTAAAATTTCAAACTTAGTCTTCTCTTGGCCTGGAAGTGAACATTCAATAAGAAAGTGTTTATTTTCTTAACTAATTTTGACCATTAAATGGTTAGACAATTTTGTATGTTTAACTAATATTTTGACTTTGATGATCAGCGAGTACATTACAGCTCAGAAATACCGTAACATGTTTACAAAATAAAACGTAGGCCTACTGTTGAATATTGTGAACATTGGCGCCTAATTGGATTGGAAGATTAAGGTAACAATGTCTTTTCAATCAGATTTTGTCCAAAATAGTCAACAGAACATTTATTACTAACTAAAATGGTTCTGGGTTATTATTTTGGAAATGTCCTAGCTTATTTCTGAGCTGTGCTGTAGCAAGCTTAAAGCTGATAATACGCGTAGGTTAATGAACGGATATTATCTGTTTTGAAATTCTCACCCACGCCGCCAACCACAATGGATAATTAGTAGCCATATAATAAATGCACATATTTGTCTGTCCATTCCTCTATACGGATATCCATCCAAAGCGTCCACATAAATTTGGAGAATCTTGTTTTACACTTCATCATCATCGTCTCCATGAGATAAGTCAGAATTTTGGCTTACTAATAACGTTCGCAATCCTAGAATGGTCGCTTTCAAAATCTGTTTGTTGGCACCTCTATCACCTACAACTTACTATGAAAATACGTGAATGAAATAAACATAGGCCTATCTTAGTAGCAGCAGCAGCAGCAGCAGCAGCAGCAGCAGCAGTAGTAGTAGTAGTAGTAGTAGTAGTAGTAGTAGTAGTAGTAGTAGTAGTAGTAGTAGTAGTAGCAGCAGCAGTAGCAGTAGTAGCAGTAGCAGTAGCAGTAGTAGTAGTAGTAGTAGTAGTAGTAGTAGTAGTAGTATTAGTAGTATTAGTAGTAGTTGTATTAGTAGTAGTAGTAGTAGTAGTAGTAGTAGTAGTAGTAGTAGTAGTAGTAGTAGTAGTAGTAGTAGTAGTAGTAGTAGTAGTAGGGGTAGTTGGTAGTAGGTAGTAGTAGTAGTAGTAGTAGTAGTAGTAGTAGTAGTGGCAGTAGTAATAGTAGAAAAGTAGTAGTAGTAGTAGTAGTAGTAGTAGTAGTAGTAGTAGTAGTAGTAGTAGTAATAGTAGTAGTAGTTAGTAGTAGTTAGTAGTAGTAGTAGTAGTAGTAGTAGTAGTAGTAGTAGTAGTAGTAGTAGTAGTAGTAGTAGTAGTAGTAACTAGTAAGTAGTAGTAGTAGTAGTAGTCATTGAAAGCTGTGCTGAATTTGGCTCTGCTAATTCTGACGAATATTTTCGTCACAACTGCTCATTTTCACTTTATTTATCTTTTGTTTGCTACATAAGCGTATTTAGTTGATTTTGGGTATTTTCTGTTTGTGTGTATTTCGTTGATGTTTGTCATATTCTGCAGCTGTAGTTTTGAATTGTCGAAAACTAGAGTCGCCGAGTAAGCTGTCATTGCCTCGCATTGGCAGGTCTCGTTTTGTTTTGTACATAAGTTTAGTTGAGATCTTGCCCGCCGTATCTATGTTATTACCAAGAACATTTAAACTCGGCGGGCTTGGTCTTCTAGTCAGACGTCTCGCTTACTTGGCTAGCTAGCGCGCGGCGTACATGCATTTATATTCACTAGAGCAGACAGGTGTATATTTCAATCTAGGTCAATGTGAACGCTCGCGTCAAGCGTGTCAAGCCGTTATAAGCAGCTACTAAGCCTTCGGCTTACCACTACTGGTTTAAATGTTGGCGCTATTGATGTCTACCATGGCATAAAAGACACTGTGGGCGCTGGACCAAATGTATTAAAGGGACTAATTAATATTAGCAGAAATGTATGGCATTTAACCGTCAGTTCACAGGGAATTAAAGAAAGTTTTTTGGAAGAGGGCCTGATTGTCAATGGACAAGTATGTAAAATCGAAGAGGTTGATTCGGATAAACTGATTGTGAAAGTGAAGGCGCCTCTCGAAAATCCGAATGAACGCATTGCAGCGGAAATGGGAAAATATGGGCAAGTTGTGAAAATTGAAAGAGAGGCATACGCCTTCGATAGGACGCTTGAAAATGGTATAAGACGGGTGTGGGTGGAGAAGATAGATAAACCAATTCCAGGCAAATTGTCTATTGATGGGAGCTTTTACCTCCCTGTGTGGTATAGAGGCCAGGTTATAGAATGCCGTATCTGCTCTAGTACCGTCCACCTAGCTAATACCTGTCCTTATAGAAATAAGTGCCTATTGTGTGGATCATCTGATCATTTTAAATCTCGATGTGATAAGAGATCAACTATGAATGATGCTAGTAGGCTTAATGTGGAAGAAGCCAGGGATAGCTATATGACGCAAATGGCTGCATCTCTCAATTCCAGTGAAGTGCCCACTAGTAACAATGCACCGCACACCTATGCGCATGTTGTTAGTAGGGCTGCATGCCCCATTGATAGTAAGACTGTGGACTCCAATGTTAGTAAGATTTGGGGTTCCATTGTTACTAAGGTTGGGGATCCAGTTTTGGCAAAACATGTTGATGAGATTGAGGTTCTGGAGACAGGCATATCTGCTACCCCTCCAGCAATGGTTAATGAAATAACACGGGAAAATGATGATGCTGATGCTGTTGATGACTCACAAAGTTTAGTACTGGGACAAACAGAATTTGCATCTCAGTCAATGGAAGTTGATATACCATGTGATGTGTCACTACTAGCTGAATCTGATTTGGTAATACAAGATTCTACACAGGTGGATGGACATGATAATAGCACTGGTGGTCTTAAAAGAGTGATAGAAGACCTGAGCTCTGAGGCCGAGGATGGCGAAGATGAGGATTTTGACGATGCCATCTCTGTTGCAGAGTCTGATACCTCGACCCAAACACAGGAATCCCAGCAGCTTGATGAAATGGTGTTGTATCGCGCTGAGAAGGGCGAGGTTTTGGTTCCATATATAACACGTGTAGGCATTCGCTACAGGCACTTGCGCAGTGATTCTGATATTTCACGGTATCAGCATCTGACCATTACTGATCTGACAAATTCAGAGTTTATTATGAAGATTGGCAAATGGGCCAAACGGGATAAGAATACTAAAAAGATAAAACCAAACTAGGCATTATGGGTATTATTTATAGATTTTTAATCATAATGATAATTAGCCCACTCAATTGCTGTGGTTTGAATGATGGATTTAAGCAACGCATGTTGCTAGAGAAATTATCTGATTTAAAAGCTGATATTGTCATGCTTCAGGAAACTAAGTTCCATAATGTTAAAGTACTAGAAGACTTCAAACAACTCTCTAAGGGTGGAGTATTTTATTCCAATGCCACTGATTTAAATACAGGAGTGGCGATCTTGTTTTTACCCAGGTGTTTGAGTTTATTAAATATCATTTCAACGGAAGCTGATAGTAATGGCAGATGGGTCGTGGTGACTGTTGAAATGTCTGGTTCAACACTAAATTTGATGTCTATTTACGCCCCTGCATCCCATTCTCAACGAGGTGCATTTTATTCAACTCTTCGCCCAGTAATTCATGATAGATCAGAAAATATTATTATTGGTGGAGATTTTAATGGTGTTTTAAATCCAGAGAAGGATAGGCATTCGCTATCAATATACTCTGATACGTCTCATCGGCGCTTACAGGAAATATGTGACAGTGAGCACCTTTTGGATAGTTATAGAGTTTTAAACCCTGAATGCTGTTAATATACAAGAGTAACAGCAAATGGTCAGACAGCGTCTCGGTTAGACAGGATTTATGTACAGAGAGAGCTAAAAGGGTTAATTTCGGATACTGGCATATATCCCGTACCTTTTTCTGATCATTGCCTAGTTTCCACTGTGTTAGATAATGCAGAATGGGTTAGACGTGGTCCAGGTTTTTGGAAACTTAATATTTCCTTGCTGAATGATTTTGAGTACCATTGATGTATTGAAAGTTTCTGGCGTTTTAAGCTTCGCAATATATCAGAATTTGAAAGTTTGATTTTTTGGTAGGAAGATGTTAAACTAGGGTTTGCTAATATATCAAGGCAATATTCTATTCAAAAGGCAAGGAAAATGCGCAAAGAGGAGAGAAGGTTGATTCGTCTACAAACCTTAATTTTTCACAAAGTTTCAAGCAGCGATATTCACTTGACTGAGGTTATGAAGGAGACCAGGTTAAAATTATCACAAATAGAAATCTACAGAGCAGTAGGCGCAAAAGTAAGATCAAGAGCCCAATTTTATTCTGAAGGTGAAAAGCCAACAAAATATTTTTGTGCCCTAGAAAAGTCTAGAGGTATGGAAAAGATAATTAGTGGCCTTGAAATAAATGGGCAAATTGTTAATTCAAATAAAGAGCTACTAGAAACTGTTCAGACATTTTATGAAAATTTATATAAGTCTGAAGAAATTGATGAAGAGTTGGTAGCTGAATTACTTGCTAATATTAAGGAAACACTGACTCCTCCGTTGGCTGATATTTGTGATGAATATTTAACCTTAGAAGACCTGACTAAATCGCTTAAAACAATGAAGAATGGAAAATCGCCAGGGGAGATGGCCTGCCTGTTGAGTTCCACGATACTTTCTGGCATCTCATTGGTCCGAAATTCTGTGAGATTGTTAAAGGAATTTTCCATCAGGGAAAACTTCCAATGACAATGTCTCAAGCACATGTACGTCTGCTATTTAAAAAGGGTGACCGGAGTGATATACGGAATTATAGTCCAATTTCTCTCCTTGGAGTTGATTACAAGATTATTTCTAGAGCTCTTTCACTAAGACTAGGTCAGGTGCTGGGCGACGTTATTAATCCTGCTCAGACATGTTCAATACCTGGTAGATCAATATTAACCAACACTGCGCTCATTAGAGATCTGATTCAGTCAGTTGAAAAGGATAATATTCCAGGTGCCATTGTGGCATTAGATAATGAAAAGGCTTTTGATCGTTTGGAGTGGAAGTTTTTGTTGATGTCATTAAATCGATTCGGCTTTGGGCCCAATTTTATTAAATGGATCCGAATATTGTACAATGGCATTACTAGTAGATACCTTGTGAACAATTTTATAAGCCAGCCAGTGGTCTTAGAATGAGGGGTTCTACAAGGTTGCTCACTGTCAGCACTTTTATTTGTAATTTGTATGGAAACCTTGGGAGCGACAATAAGAGAAGATATACATTATCATGGACTGTGTATTCGTGGTCTTATGACACCAGTGAAATTATCACAATATTCGATGATACGACTATTTTTGTTGGCCAAAATAGTGATTTTAATCGTTTACCATCTTACTTTGGAGAATTTCCAAAAAGCGTTAGGGCTCAAAATTAATAAAGAAAAATCAGTAGGTTTGTTTTTGGGTTCATGGAAAGATCGAAATGATCAGCCATTAGGCATCAATTGGTCCACTGACATAATACAGATCTTAGGCATTCATTTCAGTCGAACACACCATGATTCCATTAATTGGACAAACTTGCTTTCTAAAATGAGCAAGAAAATTATTCAATGGAAACATCGACGTTTGACTATTTTTGGCTGGGCAATAGTGATCAATAATTTGATATTGTCACAACTTTGGTATATTGCTGCAGTTGTTAATATGCCCAAACATGTTGAAAAGGAAATTACCAAGATGATATTTGATTATTTGTGGGAGGGTAAAACACACCTTGTCTCACAACGTGTCTGTACTAATAATAAGCTTGATGGTGGGCTTTCCATTCCAGACCTAAGAATTAAATGCGTCTCGTTAAGGCTGAAATTATTAGATGATTTACTTCATTCAGATAGTCAGTGGGCAAATGTGTCTAGATGCCTTATAGAAAGGTGTATTGAGCCATTTTCAGCTAAATCCTTTTTCTGGTCTTCCAAACCTCCACCGAATTACACACGGATTCCATCGATATTTTTGGACATTAAAGCTGCTTTAGCTAAGTTTGTTCGCAAAGAAGATTCACCTCTTTGCTGGGAGCATGCCTCCAGCCAGTACCTATGGGGGAATGACCATATTCTATATGAAGCAGAGTTTTATATTACACTTCTTTTGCTAAGCATGGTATTCAAAATTTGTGTGATATTGTGGATGTGAAAACTCGAAAATGGAAATCACTATATGACATATCACGGGTAACATCTTTATGCCCAATTGACGTGCAGCGCCTTCTAAAACAGTTACAGGAAGCAATTCCAATGGAATGGTTTCTTCTCCCTAATGGGTCTGTGAATGATGCTTGCTCCAACTTAATCCTGGAAAGTACTGATGGACGTTTTTCATATACGTTAAGGAATAAGGGGTGGTATAATATTTTAATGCTGCAGAATATTACTATTCCAAAGGCTGTCACGGCATGGGAAAGGACTGAACATTCTCCCCAGAGTTGGGATGTGGTTTGGAAAAATATCCATTCACCACACATACCTAATCGAGCAAGGGATGTTGTCTGGCGATTGCTTCATAGAAAACTATGGGTGGGCCTCCTCCTCAAGAAAGTTGGCATAGCAAATAATGACCACTGTCTATTTTGTACAGACACTGAGGAAACCATTATTCATTTGTTTACAGAGTGTTTGCCCGTCTCCCAATTTTGGATATCCATTGAACAGATATTTAGGAAAATTGTTACAGTTGATATCAACATAATCCAAGATGCAATTCTATTTCATGAATTAGACGCTTATAATCTGACTAATAATGCAAAGAAGATCTTGTTATTTTGTTTGAGTGTGGCGGTCTGGACAATTGGGAAGCATCGTTGTACGATAGTTAGTGACTCATATACACGGTTTAACTCCAGCAGTTTTGAAAAATTGAAGTGCGCTTTTCGTGCCTTGTTCTCGTATTGCCTTAAATGTGAATTTCATGATGCAGTGACTAAAAATAGACTTCATTCTTTTGAAGTTATTTGGTGCGCTGGTGATTTGATTTCCATTGTTTCGACAAATTTGATTTTTTATTATCCACCGTAATTGGCCTCTGGAGTGATTTATTAAATAATATACATGTATTTGTGCGCTTGGAACTGTGATTTTGTTTCAAACTACTTTGTTTTGATGTTTTCTATATTTAAAAGCTAACTATATATATTTTTAAATTATTATTTTAAAGCACATGCAAAATTAGTGGTTTTAAAGTGCCCGTGCATGTGCATGCATGTGCGCTGACTGTTACTATGTGAAACAGCAGCATTTACTTCACGCAGCAACAGCTCCAACACGCGCCTGCACTCTAAAACTCTGCTAATCAGTTTGAGATGAAAATTGCGAGTGTTTGCTCTGAAAGGGTTAAACCTTGTCCCAAAATTTAGGTGGTCGTTTGAACAGGTTAACTCATTTTGGTTTTTTCAATGTTAATAAATAATCCAACATTTTCTATTAATAATGTTTGTTCCGGGGTAATTTTAGAATCCGAATCCAAAAGTTAATTGCTTTCGACTAAAATAAATTTAACATTCAATATACTGCTTCCTAATAATAGATTGGAAATACTTAGCATGTATACATATAATTGTGTTTGTCCCGGGATAATTATGGAATCTCATTTTCAAGGTAAATTGTATTGTTTGAAATCGTTTGTTAAGTTTCAACCCTCTTCAACTATGTAGGTTACATTGTCACTTCACTGAGCTCGTTGTAATATCTTAGTGTTTACTTTTTATAGATTATCCTGCGGGTTGATTATTGATTAATTTGTTCCCGATTGACTGTGTGTGTTAAATACGTCCGATCGCTGTGTTTGTTTCACAGCCTATGCTCGCGTGAGCTTTTAAAATTTTAATGGAATGTTGTTGAGCTAGTTACTTGGAATTTGTAAAAGGACATATTTAGCTGTTTTGAATTTTTAAATTAATCGTTTGACCACCGTATATTTATTGTTTGTTTATACACATGACTGATATAATCGTTTGTTCTCTTTGATTTATTCTATGTTTAATGTTCTTTCAGTCAGTTTATTTTTTGGGTGTTATGGATTTCCATATGATCCATTGATCGTGTTACCAAAAAAAAAGAAAAAAAGTAGTAGTAGTAGTGGTGGTAGTGGTGGTAGTAGTAGTAGTAGTAGTAGTAGTAGTAGTAGTAGTAGTAGTAGTAGTAGTAGTAGTAGTAGTAGTAGTAGTAGTAGTAGTAGTCGTACCTATTCGTCCTTCCCTTTGGACAGCATTTTATGTTTTGTAATTTGGTCTAATCATGTATTCACAGTAGCCAAAATATTCATAATGTGGTAATTTTTTTAACAGTTTTGGAGATTCATGTTGTAGATATGGGACTGTCTTGTGGGGAGGTCATGACCCTACTGGACATCTTATATGTACGAGGAGTAAGCCCGAGCACAATTCTTGTTTGAATACCAGGTGAGCTAAGAGACTATGTCACTGTGTATATTTAGATGCACTGATCATCGGCTAGAGCATCTTATTATTTGGATATATATTATCAGCACTGGATGACTTGCAGCAGATACGTCAGCTAGTGCAGGTACAGTTTCGCCGAAACTGAATCGAGCATAAAAGATAATGGTTGGCACCAGGTTTGAATCAATCAAAGGATTAGATATAACAAACGGACGTAGTTAGAGACGTAGCGGTCTGTGTTCCCACTGAAGCGTGGGACCAGATAAGCCGAGAATAACCCGACTATGAGGAATGGTAACTCGTGTGCCGATTAACTCTAGCATTCTACAAGTTGTCGACTAATAGGCAATGAACATGACATGGACATTGTAGTGTCCTGTAGGCGGTAGGTACACAATCGAAAGTTGTGATAAAAAACATATCAATTGTAGAGGCGTGCTAGGACACAATCGAAAGTTATTATCAAAAACATATAAATCGAGAGGCGTGCTAATCCACCAGCAAGCCTTGGTATCAAACCAGCATTCGTCATTTTGGGCAGGTCATTCGTCAGGAATGACATGGGAAGTCAGCTGGAATTCTAAAATAAAGTTAAGGGAACGACAGATCCCATCACTCAAGAACCAGCCAAACCGCAGGTGCTAGGTAGAAAGCACCCCCCCCCCCCCCCCGGGAGGGAGGGTCGGGGTCTTGATTGGTCAAAATGATGTCATAATCCAATGAGAATCAGAGCAACCTCCGGCGGTGCGAAACCAAGATGGAGGGAGAATAGAAACTGAGATAGTACATAAGGGGGACTTTAACTTTAATCGGGAGTTTGGTCTGCCTCGCACCTTGTGAAACTCTTGCTGAATGGTTTTAAGTAGGCAAGAGCTGGTCAAAGTAGGAAGCTTAGGAAACATTGAATTGTAATATGTAATGCTTGTGAATAGATCGCTAGGTAACAGTAAAAGTTACCAACTTTGTAGGTTTATTGTATAGTTAAAGTTAGCAAGTAAAACGATCACCTTGTGATATATACAAGGCAAAAGTTTGTCACATATTTGTTGTTATTCTGGAGAACACGGAAGACCACCATGTCGAACCAATCGTTCTGAAGCGCGCAGTTAGATCAGGCCCAGGCACTAATATAAATATCCTCAGGTCTCTGTACCTACGAGGCGAGCTAGTGTCACGCTCCATCTTCATCGGTGGAACCGGTTGTTGCAGCAACCATCCGTACAAGGTTTCATCGATGGGGGTAGAGCACACGTCATCAACAATGGTAGACAACCCGAAATCTTCATTGGCTTCACCAGCCAGGATCCAGAGTGACAACAGTGAGTAGATAAGATATATGGCCCAACCAGAAACACCGCTAACTAATTCAGCCATTGTACTGACCGACGTCACTGACCATGTACAAGCATTTATAAACACTGCAAAGTTGTCAGAGAGCACCCGTATCATACAGCATCGCGAGTATCACGCGGGTGCTGCCGTGAAGATAACTACAGAGGTAGTCTGCCCCGAGCAACCCCGTCTTCAAAGAATCATTATCACCCTTCATTATCAGTAAAAATGCAGAATGGCAACACCAGCCAAGCGAGGCGTTGACCCTGCCATGCCACCCATGGAGGTACCGCTGCAACCCCAGCTTAGACCCGAGACCATAGCCGCCATGCAGACGATGAGCGTAGCAATGGCGGGAGCCATTGTTGAAAGCAGTAACCGTCGGGAAGCCGAGCGGGTGTACCGGAGGGAGATCCGGGACACGATCTACCGCATACAGCCCTGTGACAGAGTAGTGCCGGAGGAGGTGAGAACCTTCCTCGATGAGACCCGGCGAGCATGGGTCACTAATGAAGGACAGCTAGAGGGCATACCAGCCTACGTCATCACCCGAGCGGCACGAGGGCAGTTGTCCAGAGCCATAGATGGGTTCCTAGTGGGCAAGATCAGGGAAGATGTCACATTCGACGAATTCCACGACTATATAACGCTGAACTTCGTCTCGGCGAACGAAGGGGAGCGAATAAAATATGATCTCGAGGGCATACGGCTTCAGACCTAGTCCAACCACCCTATGCAGTTTTAAAATGAACTGATAAACAGTAACAGAGTTATCATACAGGACCCACTCTGCCACCCGCCCGCTGGCCGAACAGCGCCATCACATAATACCCCACCAATTTTTTGCAGGGGTATACAAATTATTTTTGGTTTGTCTCCCTAATTCAAGACTTTTGAGCCACACCTCTTTCAATAGGTCTTGATTTTGGAGTGAACATTGTGACAAACTACGATGACTGGGTCTAGCTGATTATGTATAGCCATCTAGCTGAACACCAGCACGGTACTAATGAGCAATGATTGACACATTTCCTACTCTAGATATTTAGAAACCTCTATTATTGAGATGTAATTTAATCAGGCTGGTTATTTTAAAAGCAATTATGCTGGGAGCTATTGTTATCCAAGATGGCAACAGCTTTCAGTTTAATTGGTGTAAATTTACGAACAGATTGCATATTCAGTTCCCAAGATTATGTATAAGTTCACAGTATTAGCTGGTAAATATTATGCCATCAATATTTTTGAGGGAGTGTTGAATATGGATCTGTACATGGCCAGGTACTTAGCCTGCATAAACGTCTGTATTAGGATAGCTACAGCCAAGCTATCAAATATATAACATTACACATCATTTCAAAATACTACATAAGTATATATTAAAAATTAGAATATTTTCAAAACAGCATATAAAAACTCTGGCATGTATAAACATATCAACAGCTGGACATGCCAAGTCAGAAAATAGAAAGTATTAACCCTCTTAACACTCAAATTTGTTTAAAAAAATATAGAAAATGTCAATTTGCAGACCAAGAAGATGATTTTTGAAAATGTACCACTGAAATGACTGGCTCGGTTATCGAGCCAGTCATTCCAGTGGTAAATATTCAAAAATAGTCTTCTCTTGGCCTGCAAATGGACATTTCCCAAGACTCTTGCAGAAGCCGCTTTTGGCGGGTATGAGTGTTAAAAGGTCAACAAACACATTTACCGTGTACACTTTTATGATACATTTCTTTTAACATACTGCTTAGAATTTTGAAAACATGCAAAGCCTTAGCCACTCTTGTGACAGGTTCGTTTGCAGGCCAAGAGAAGACTATTTTCGAAATTTGCCCAATGGAATGACTGAGCCAGTTATACAAGTGGTAAATTAAAAAAATTATCTTCACTTGGCCTACAAAAGGAGTTTGGCTAAGCACAGAATTGAATTTTCTTGACCATTTCCAAGTTGTTTGCTAAAAAGTATAAACAGCATCTGCACTGCTTCTGAGGAATGACCATTTGAATGACAACAGAAGCTTTCTTTCTAAATTTCAGTGCTAAATTTACAAAAATAGTCTTCTTTTGTTTGCAAAATTTTATTTTTCTTGAAACATCTTGACCATTAGTGTTTAAGGAATGACAATTTTCAAACTGCTAAAAAAATAACAAAGCCGCTGAAGGGAATAATATTGTTAATGGATACATAAAATCAACCGAGGATGTTATGATAAATATCTATAAATTTCTCTTCAACTAAGCCCTTCATACAGGTGAAATCTCCGAAGCTTGGACCGATGATATAATTATACTAATTTATAAGCAGAAAGAAGACCCCAAGGAACCGAAAAATTACACGCCCATCACTCTATTAAGTTGCCTTGGTAAACTCTTCGCCTCGATTATCAGTAAACGAATAATTGCAACTTTAAATGATACAGAGCATTTACTAGAAAACCAAGCTGGATTCAGATACACGTATTCCACGACTAACCACCCATATACTTTATATCAACTAATTTAACTATTTCAGAAATGTAAGAAAAGATTATTTTGTACGTTTATTGACTTTGAGATAGCCTTTGATAAATTCTGGAAACCAGGTCTTTGATATAAACTAGCGGCTCACAAAATAGATGGCAAAGTCCTTAACGTAATCTAAAGTATGTATAAAAATAGTAAATCAAGGATGAAATTAAATAATGAATTTTCTGAAACTATAATATGTAAGTCGGGTGTTAGACAAGGTGAAAATCTCTCACCAGTTCGTGTTGCTATTTATCTCAATGACCTTGAACAAGTTCTAGAAACCAACAACTGTAAATCTATAAAACTAAAAACGGCAGCCAATGAACCAAATACGTTTCTCAAGCTACTAATTCTATTATACGCTGATGATACAGTGATTATGGGTGGATCCAGCAAGACTTGCAAAACTTACTTGACACATTTAGAGAATATGTCAACATATGGAGACTAAACATTAACATTGACAAAACAAAAGTACTAGTATTCTATGAAACGTTATCCATTGGAGACTGTAGACAGCTACAAATATCTTGGCATTGACTTTTCCTTCAACTGTCGACTTATTACCGGGAAAAACACATCGCTGAGCAAGACAGTAAAGCCGCTCATGCACTAAACCGCCGAGCTAATAAGCTGGATTTGCCAGTAGATTACCACCTAAAATTGTTCCAGAAATTAATTCAGCCCATACTATTCTATGGTAGCGAAATCATAGGAGTTGAAAACTGCAATATATTGGAAAATGTTAAAACCAGTTTTGTGAGGCACGTACTAAAGGTAAAACGCAGCACAGCAAAGTACATGTTGTATGGAGAAACAGGCGAATTATCACTAATAATCTATATAAAGCTACGTATGATACACTTTTGGCTTAGACACATCACAGGAAAACTGGTTAAAATATCAATTCAAATTTATAAATATATATTAAATGACTATTTTCTTCATAGCACACAATCCAAATGGCTTAATCAAATTAAAGGAATACTAGACGAATGTGGGATGGGATAGATATGGAATATACAATCAGTAGAACTCATAAATGTGTTTAAAAGCCAGATAAAGCAAAATCTTCAGGACCAATTTGTATAATGCTGGGCAGGACAATTAGGGGAATCATGGAAAGGGAAAAACTATAGAGCATTTAAGTCTAATTTTGAAATTGAAGCATACATACAACAACATGGAGACAGAAATCGGATTACATTTATCAAATTTAGAACTGATAACCATCGCCTACCAATTGAAAAGGGTCGATGGGAGGGACCACCCAGGGAAGAACGGATATGTCAGTTATGTGATAAAAATGATATAGGCGATGAGTTCCACTTTATTTTAGTCTGGCCACATTTCCAGAACGAAAGATTGAAACGACTCCTTAAATATTACCGCAGCCGACCAAATTACTTTAAATTCGAAAGATTATTCACAAGTGAAAATTCAAAACTTTTATCTAAGTTGTGTGGGTTTATCCGCGTTATAACTTCTCAATTTCAGAACAGGTAAAAGACCGCGATCACTACAGATTTAATAACAGAAACTAAAACAGTGATAACAATGACAAATTAAGACGTCGTCGACGACGACAACGACGAGAATAGACAACAACAACAACAACAACAACAACAACAACAACAACAACAACACCACCACCACCACCACCACCACCACCACCACGACCAACAACAACAACAATAATAATAATAATAAAAATAATAATAACAACAACAACAATAACAACAACAACAACAACAACAACAACAAGAATAAGAACAACAACAATTAATAATAAATGTGACCTGGAGTGACCAGGTTAATTATACTGAAAGTTATAATAATAACAATTGTGTTAAAACCAAAATCAATGACGTTGTATTGATCCCTTTAATGACCAAACCTGATCCAGAAAAACTAAATATTTGCTTATAGAATGTCTTTATGAATATCCATTAACCCTTTCAACCTGAATAACAAAACACCAAAATTATGTGCATTTTAATATATCTTATTTTGAATATTTTATTTCTAATTCGGCCGAGAGCTGTAACAGTTGTTGTCTATCGTAGAAGCAGGTTCCGGTCGAATTGGTTATAAAATGTTCAACAGCTTACGTGACAAATTGCGTTGTAATTGATATCCTAGGATTACAGAGGACGATTTTCCCGCCTTCGCCATGTAAGGATTAAAGTCGATAATGATATAAAGTAAGTTTACCAAATCGCGATAAAAATGATACAATAATGATGATGATGCTGATCTTACTCGAAGCGACTGTGATGATGCTGATAATGAAAAAGA
This sequence comes from Chaetoderma sp. LZ-2023a, assembly GCA_034401795.1. Taxonomy (NCBI): domain Eukaryota; kingdom Metazoa; phylum Mollusca; class Caudofoveata; order Chaetodermatida; family Chaetodermatidae; genus Chaetoderma; species Chaetoderma sp. LZ-2023a. The sequence goes on along the minus strand of CM067363.1, from coordinate 69,493,036 downwards.
AACTGGTGAATAAAAAAGATAATAATGTAATGTAAAAGCACACTGCCAAATGGGAAGATTGTAACCAAATCTCCCCAGAATGCGGCGATCTGGGTGTAATAAATTGATTGATTGATTGATTGATTGATTGATTGATTGATTGATTGATTGATTGATTGATTGATTGATCGATTGATTGAGACTTATTAATCATGAATTCACGCCTTGAGTTTTGGAACTCATTTTTTGACAGGGCTTTCTAGTAGAAAATGTCATGAAACGAATGGGAGAATATATATGTCCCGTTATTGCACGAGCGCGTCTAATCTGTCATAAAGCAACAATATACATAATGTGAATGATAGAGCAAAGAATGGAAAATGCTATTTGTATAATTTTTAGTGAAATTGCCCATATACAGATAAAAGAATTCATTTCCTCAGCACAAAAGCAGGCGGCATCGAAATAAATTTAATGACAGCAGCTGAAGTTAACCGATATCGTGTTTAAATCCTAAATTAGTTAACATCTTACAAATTCCAATGACAGTCATGTCTATAATGAAATAAAATGTCAAATAAGTGAATGCGCAGTCACGATTCACATGTACACAACCATATGATAACTTGTAAAATAATGACGATGAGATTTGTCTGTGACTGTGTATACATTGTGCTCTTACTTTGTCGTGGCGCTATTCTTTCACCGAGCACCTAGAATACCAATGTAAATAAATTGATTTTAATTCAGTTAGATAATTTATATAGCCTACACGTGTATCTATTTATTTATTTATTTACATTTCCAAATACTGAAATGACTTACAAGGTAGTGAAAGTCAAACGATCTAAGAAACATAAGAATTTACATTTAAGCTTTTGAGATTCTTGTTCAAACAATGATGTTGACGATCAGTCAAATTAGTTTCAAAATATTCAAGAGCTGATATGCAAAGATCTCTTGAAGTTCAGATTCGGGGAATTCAGGTTTCAAAGTTTGAAGAATTAAACACGTAAAAATGGGCGGAATTTAACAAGAAATGTGCGGGGCTTAACAGATCAATTAACCCTTTCACGTCGAAGCCGGCCAAAACCGGCCTCTGTAGTGGTCTTGAGGAATGTCCATTTGCGGGTCAAGAGAATACTATTTTTGAAAATTTACCACTGGAATGATTGGCTCGATAACTGGCTCGATAAGTGGTAAATTTTCAAAAAATAGGATTCTCTTGATCCGCGAATGGACATTCAATATGTAAATATTTTAATTTTTGAGCAAATTTAGTCATTAAATGGTTAAAGATTATTCACACCAGACAGCGTGAAAATAAAATTCTTGTAATAGCGTATTCTTAGAGGCTTATGTTGTGTAGCTCAATGTAATGAAACGAAATAAACGCGGATATAAGGGGTGGCACACGTAACCGGACCGCACCCACCACCCTCCCCTTTTGTTCCAAGACATTTGTGTAATAGTTGATCATTTTGCCGTCTGATAGATCAGTTACAATGACGTCTTAGAAAATATTCCCTTGACTATTTTGAAACCAATTTGAAGGCAGCGCCATCCTGCAGTCTAATTAGTTTATGCATATGCAACAACATAGCTGCACGACTACCGTGAAATTGACGTTCTGACTTCTACTTCAAGGTTCAAAAGATAGATAAAAATATTTTCAAAAGCAAATTAAAGGTGCATATTCACACAAAAATGTTTGAAAATAAAATTGTTAAAATTGTATACGTTAAGAGGTTTAAATGGTATACCTTAAGGTAATGAAGCGAAATAAATCTTAGCATATGATGATTTCATAACGTATATATTGAAATAGATTTTTTAGTTGTGAAATTGAAATAGGGACTCATGTCTCTAATTCAATTCACAACTTAAAAAAATTATGTAAATTTATACGTTATATGAAATCATGATATGTTAAGATTTAATTCGTTTCATTACATCTAGGCAGGCACACAATTTAAGCCTCTAAATGTATATATACAAAAAAAAATTTCCGGAATTTTAGTGTGAATGTGCACTTTCAAAAACTCTCATTTACCACTCATATGATATGACTTAACTTTTCGCCACCTTGAAAGAAGGGAATAGGGAGATAACAAATGATGGGTAATTTCATACAATATTAAATAAACTATCATCCGTGAAAAATGGAAATGAATTGGAATTATTTGATAAAAAGCATTTACTAAATCTAGGAGCGCAACTTCGAGCCAATTAGTGACTTCGTTGGTGCTTCGCACTCCGCAGTGTCAACTGTGCGTGCAGGTATACCGCATAGGCCTAACTGAATGTAATGAAAGCGACCTGAATATATTTTTGTAAGCGGTATGAATAGTATTCTCTACAAGCACAGATGTAGAGCGATTAACTTACTACTGCCAATTCACTATTGCTCCTTTTGAAAATGTTATCGTTCAACGTTACTTTTTCTGGTTGAAGCAACAATTTTCAGTCAAAATGGTTTCAAAATACAGTGCTGGTTTCCAAGGTCGCAATATGAAGCATACTGATTAATTTGAAATTCGTGACTGAATGTAGGCCCTGTCTCAGAAACAACGGCTTTCAGTCAAATTGTTTTAAAACTTGTTTTAAAATTAGACAGTATGTTACCTGTAGGACGTAGTGGCTAATCAGCTTAGTGCGAATATAATTGAGCTTATATGACCGGCTGTAGCTGGTATTATTTATTTGCTCGGCATACGCCAAAGCGCATAGGTCCAGCTGCGTCACTAATTGGTTCCCGCCAGAATAATATAACATTAGCTGTTTTTTCTAATTATTTATTTGTGTTTTTCACTGCTGGCTATAGGTCGATTATTATATAAAGCTGTCATTCAAGCGCATATGTTAGTTTCCTGGTCCTTTCCTTTAATCTAACCCATCTTGTGTCACGTTAAGTCGTTCAACGTCAAGCTGGCCTAAAGCTCCACATGCAGTGGTTTTGAGTATTTTTTAACCCTTCACGGGAATGATAGTAAATTCTAAAAAATAATCCAGCAAATATGTATTCACTGACGATATTATATTTTTTCCTGATAAATCCGTAACAGTATTGTTCTAAGGAGAACGACAATCAATAAATCATTCATGAGTCTGTCTGTAGGGGAACTTTCGTTGTACAGTTTGCGTCCACGAAAAGCCACTATATCCGTCCATCATATGACGTCACAATCAACTACGTGACCTGTAGATTGAGACTACAATCAGTGACGTCAATATGAACATAACTACGTCACGAACGCATATTTGAAGACGGACTATGCGTTGGTGTACGAATAGTATGTCTTTACTAATTAATAAATAGTCTGTTGAATATTTTGAAACTAATTTAACAGGCCGCTGTTGTTGCTATAGGCACCAGCAGCACCCACTCAAATTAGTTACAACATATTCAACAGCTTATCTATATAGTTTTCGGGAAATTGACAGGTAGGGCATTCGGGGATCGATCAATCGCAACACGGCGAAGTGTGGGTGGAGTTTAGCAATAGGTGGGCGGGGCATAGCTAAAAATGGAATGGTCCATTCACTTGTATTTTTCAACCAGTCAAGTGACGTGTAGGATGACGTCATAATCATTACGTCATGAATGATTCTATTTGGCCGGTCTTTAACTCCTAATGGTTCGACACGTTGTACGAATTGTATGACTCTACTCTTTAATAAACATGCTGTTGAATATTTTGAAACTAATTTGGCTGGACGCTGCTGCTGCCAGAGGTAGCAACAGCACCCAGTCAAATTAGTTACAAAATATTCAATTACTTGCCTGTTTAGTTTTCTGGAAATTAATAGTCAGTGAGTTCATAGACCTATCGATCCCAACACGAGCGAGGTGTGGGTGGAGCTTAGCTAGAGATGGGCGGGGCATAGCTAAAATGGAAAGGTCCATTCACCCTAAGACTTTTTGAATAACTAGTTGCGAACCATTTTGAGCGTAAATGTTACGAATTTCGAATCTCACGCACGCTAAATCGGAGGAAGTGACATTTTATTTTGCGGAAATATTGTTCGAAGTATTGACAATCTGTTAACTATAGCTCGTACTTCGCAAAGGAAAATCTTGAAAAATAAAAAAAATCGGGAAAATGTTTAAAATGTGACAACAACGGGAGGGCGAGCGTCTGCATTCTCTGATTGCTCTTGCATTCAAGCTGAGATACTGCGCATTTAGCATGGAATCCACTATATAGGACATAAACAATGGTTGTATAATGACTCACATTCGCGACCATCAGGAACTGGTCATTAACCATATAATCGTGAAACCAACCAAAGCAATCTCTTCAGTCGTGCCGAGGTATGCCCATTTGCAGGCTAACAGACGACTACTTTTGACAATTTACCACAGGAATGACTGGCTCGGTTACCGAGCCAGTCATTCCAGTGATAAATTTTCAAAAATGGTTTTCTCTTGGCCTGCAGATGGACAGTGATTATGCAAATATTGGAATTTTCCTGACCTTATAATGTTCAAACAGCCTTCATTTGCAGGACAACTGAAAGATGATTTTTTTGTAAATTATCTTCAATTGACCTGCAAATGGATTGCGCTCAATTAGCAACAATTTCTTCTTTATTACACATCCTGTCCATTAAATGGTTAATCAATATATAAGTAGTATTTAAGGCGCTTTAAGGCGCGGTTGACACCAGAAGGGGTAACGTCCAGGTGGTCGTATAACGCAAGTTTGCTGCATAATGCATTAGTTTGTATAGCCACCAGCGTGTGGTTCTATAAGACGGTGTCCGTAGAAACAGCCAGTGTGTGTTTAAAACGGTGCATGGTCGTTATTGACAGGTTTGGTCGTATCCTTTTCATCAATTGATTCATTGATTGATATTGTCTGGCAAACATTGATAATTAAGATAAAATTTCTTCGAATTTACCATCTTATTTAGCTTTTGTGCTCCCTACATCCGTTAACTGGTGTAGAGAATGTGCCTCAGTACGCTCTCCTGGTTGCTTTATCAGGTAGTATTTGTGACAAAAACGAAATTGGAGATGAGTTTCTTTATTTGCGAATTTTTTCATACATTTCGATTAGAAACGCTACCTAAATATTACCGTAAGCGACCAAATTATTTTAAAAAATCCCAGTTATTCGCTAGCAATAACAAAAAACTACTACATAAAGTTTGCCGACTAATAAATGCAATTATTAAGCAATTCCAGAAAAGGATGAAACTGCCTCGCAATCACGGCCAACAAATATAACCCGTAAAGATAATACCCAAAAACAAAGTGAAATTGTGACCGGAAAATGATTAATACAACAATAGCGTGCCACAAAAGAGCCAATCATATTACTATAGTAAATCTAGACTATCTTGAGTAATAAATCAATCTTGAATCTTGAAACCTTACAACTCGCAACTGACTGGCGTACATCTACCGAATGAGTCGCCATGCAACTAGTTGAAAATATTAAACGTGTTTAATCTTCAGCATCTAGTCGCCAACTGGTTGGCGACTAGTCGCATATCAGCGTGCATTTCATATGTCAACTCCGGACAACTAGGAACAACTCGCTACAATTCCTAACAACTAGTTGTCAACTAGTTGAATCTTAAGGTGTACGCCGGGAATAAGATGATCGTTTAGGAGTTTAATAGCTAAATTTGGTGAAGAAACTTAAAATACGTGATTACTGAATGTCCACTTGCGCGCCACGAGAAGGCTATTTTGAAAGTTTGAGATTTCCTTACAATTCATGAATCCATTTCCTGACACCATCATATGACGTCCTAATCAACTACGCGACGTGTATGCTGACGTCATAATCATGGCGCCATAAATGTTCAGATTAAGCCCGTCTTTAACGCATAATACTTCTTCGACACGTTGTGCGTATTGTATGTTTTTGTTATTTAAGAAAAATGCTATTGAATATTTTGAAACTAATTTGACTAGGCGATTTTGCTGACATAGGCAGCAACAGCACCCAGTCAAATTAGTTTCAAAATATTCAACAGCTTACCTGTATAGTTTTCTGGAAATTGATAGGCAGGGAGTTCAGAGATCGATCGATCCCAACACGAGCGAGGTGTGGGTGGAGCGTAGCTAGAGATGAGCGAGGCATAGCTAAAACTGGGCAGGCCCATTTTGTCCACGGTACTGGTAGGAGTACCAGTAAAGGAGGAATCCAGTTTTAGCTATACTTCGCCCATCTCTAGCTAAGACACCCCACCCCGCCCCTCCCACCACACCCACCCAACCCTCCCCCTTCCCAAGCCCCCCACCCCCACCCCCGCCCCCACCCACGCTTTGACCGTGTTAGGGTCAATCGGTCCCTGCAATCCTTGAATCTCAATTTCCAGAAAACTATACATGTAAGCTGTTGAATATTTTGAAACTAATTTGACTGGTTGCTGTTGCTGCCTATGGCAGAAACAGCGCCCAGTCAAATTAGTTGCAATATATTCTTAAGCGTTCGTGACGAACCTAGCTCCGCCATCCATGGCGTAATTAATTATGACGTTATCCTACACGCCACGCAGTTGATTATGACGTCATATGATTGATGGATATACTGTAATCCTCCACTGGCCTACAAATGGACATTGGTCAAGAGTACTGAGGCCGGTTGTGGTCAGCTTCGCCACAAGAGTTAAGACAGGCGCCATGGTAAATTTATAAGAACTAAAAACTTACCGCGCTCAGAAAGACGATGGCTGCTACAAACATGTTCAGCGTTGTGATGTGTATTCTCACTGCGCAGAAGGTTAATGTAGTCGTCTACTGCGTGGAGTCAGACGTTTATAAACAGTCTACGGCCTATCTTCATCTGTTCATTTCTCACTGACTGTAGGACATACCAATGACTAAATGTTAAAAGATTCGTGTTAACTTTTCGATAATCTTGAGTTCTCAGTCTGTTTTTCAATTTTTGTAATTAAATAAAATCTAATGGAGGGATCCGTTCTCTTCCTCAAGTATTTGACGTCATAATCAAAATTCGTCACTTGTTAAATTGGGATGGTCATCAAATGACGTATGACTGACACGGAAAGAGCACTGGTCAGAAAAAACAGTCAATAACAGTCAAAGTTGACTGGAAGCTGTTGCTGCGATAGGCAGCACCAGATCACAGTCAAATTAGTTTCAGAACATGCAACAGCTTACTGCATAGTTATCTTGAAATTGATGTTCAGGTAATGGACCTATTAAGTTCATCCATCAATCCGATGACGCCATAATCTAATCAACTATATGACGTTTAGGATTATGTCATAATCAATGACGTCAGGGATGACTTTGATATTGATAAGTTCGTCACGCGCGCTTAATTAATGACGGACAAAGCGTTGTTGTACAAGTTGTAGGCCCATGCCTTTACTATTTAGTAAAGATGCTGTTAAATATTTTGAAACTAATTTGATTGTGCGGTGTTGCTGTCATGTGCAGCAGCAGCACACAGTCATAGTAGTTTCAAAATATTCAACAGCTTACCCGTATATACTGTTTTCCGGAAATTGATAGCCAGGCATTTCAGAGATCGATGGATCGCAACACAGCGAAGTGTGGATGGAGCTTAGCTAGCGATGGGCGGATCTTAGCTAAAACACTGATTCCTACATTCTTGGTTCTGCGTGGTAGAATCGTTTCAAACTCGTGAGCAACGTAGCTAGAAAATGGGCGGGGCAAAACTAAAAGGACCCATTTATTAAATCTAATAATCAATCTTTACCATTTACTTACCAGTGGCTATGTACGTACGCATCCACTCATCCACCCATCCCGCCGTCAACGCAAGCTTATGTAAAGGCGTACAGTCTTATCTATTATAACCTACTGTCTATGGAGCCAGTGATGTCTAGCCATCTTACGCCCATTTCTAGCCATATCACGCCCATTTCTAGCCATGACACGCCAATTTCTAGCCATGTCACGCTCATTTCTAGCCACGTCACGCCCATTTCTAGCCACGTCACGCCCATTTCTAGCCACGTCACGCCCATTTCTAGCCACGTCAAGCTCATTTCTAGCCATGCCACGCCCATTTATAGCCAAGTTCACGCCCATTTCTAGCCACGTCACGCCCATTTCTAGCCATGCCACGCCCATTTCTATCCATGTCACGCCCATTTCACGCCACGCCCAATTCTATCCATGTCACGCCCATTTCTAGCCAAGTCACGACCATTTCTTGCCATGCCACGCCCATTTCTATCCATGTCACGCCCATTTCTAGCCACGTCACGCCCATTTATAGCCAAGTTCACGCCCATTTCTAGCCATGCCACGCCCATTTTTAGCCAAGTTCACGCCCATTTCTAGCCACGTCACGCCCATTTCTAGCCAGCTCACACCCATTTCTAGCCATGCCACGCACATTTCAAGCCATGTCACGCCCATTTCTAGCCACGCCACGCCCATTTCTATCCATGTCACGCCCATTTCGAGCCATGTCACGCCCATTTCTAGCCATGCCACCCCCATTTCTATCCATGTCACGCCCATTTCTAGCTACGGTGCGCCCATTTCTAGCCACGTTACGCCCATTTCTAGCCATCTCACGCCCATTTCTAGCCACGTCACGCCCATTTCTTGCCATGCCACGCCCATTTCTAGCCACGTCACGTCCATTTCTAACTAGGTTCTTCCCACCTTTTACGCGGGCTTGGATTGATTTGAAACTTTGAAACGTGGAATTATAATCGAGGTAATTATGGAAGTTAGCTGTTTGATACTTTGAAATTAATCTGACAGTGGGTGATCTTGTCTATGGTAGCAACAGGTCCCAGTTAAATTAGTTTCAAAATATTCAAAGGGCTGGTTATTAAATTGTAAATGCATTAAAAAAATACCATTGATAAACTTGTTGACATACTTTCTCATTTTCCTTACGGGAATATACGTGATTGTGACGTCAGCTAACATATGACATGTTGAACTATGATGTCAGACTGACAGTTCCGATACACCCATTATGACCACATGTCCACGGGGCCAATCATCGTGAATGGGCAAGATACTTGAACAAAAGACCACCTGTCTTTCGCCACCACACCCCAACCAGCGGCTCGAACACCACATCCAACATCAGCAGCAGCTGTATCAAAACTACCAGGGGTGCGTTCAGGAGTGCGAACATTTTCAGCATGCCGAACACATTGGTCGGTCACGTGGTAGGTTTGCCCATAGATATCTATGGGCGAACCTAACACATGGCCAAATGAAATCTTCGGCGAACTGAAAATATCTCGCCACTGAACTCACCGCAGTATACCACACAGCCCAATCTAAAATAGACGCGTGTCTTCGTTCCGAGAACATGTCCCTAACATAATGGTTGGCCATCTGCTTAAAGTTATAAAACGAGTAGATCTTTACAAAAACTTCATTTCGGAGGCCAGACGGTTCAGATCCCAGTCTATCTCCGTAGTGGTACTGTAACCGCACCACTACGGATCGTCCTGGTTTTTGTATCATCTTATCCCCCGTAAGATTAGCGTGATACAGACAGTAAAATCGCCGTAATCCATCCAGCGGCTAATGTGCTCATCAGCATCTAAGCAATCTCTCCCCAATGCATGCCCATATATATTGTACAACAGATGGTTTCGATGAGATACTGATATCCGATATATATATATATATATATATATATATATATATATATATATATATATATATATATATATATATATATATATATATATATATATATATATATAAATATATATATACACCTGTGCAAAAGTTAAGCACCACCCTATTTTTACGCACATGCGAGGGTATATTCATGTGCTATGAAGAAAGTAATAGCATAAACAGTTATGTACCCATCCATCTTAGTGCAAGAGGTAATAATGCAACTAGAGGAATGCTGATTATGATGGTGGGGAAACACTGTATGTTTTTGTTTGAACTTGAAAACGAGGCCTGAATATGGTTACGTTGACACAACTGACAACTATTGCCCTACAGTTGACACACGTGGCTAGATTGTCATTAATGGTGTCTGAAAACGAAGTTTAACATCTGTGCACGAGTTTGAGACTGTCATTATTAATACCGGGTATATCCACCTTGTGCCTGGATGACGGCCTGGACACGACGTCTCATGCTGGTCACCAACCGACTGATACGCCATTGTGGTATTCGTTGCCATTCAAGATGGAGTGCGTCTGTTAATTCCTGTAGGTTCTGCACAGGAGGATCCCTCCTTCTCACCATGTTTCCCAGAATGTCCCAGATATGCTCAATAGGGTTCATGTCAGGGCTCCTTGCTGGCCATGGTAGGGTTTCGATGGCATTCTGGCGGAGGTATTCATGCACAGCTCTAGCACGATGTGGTCGGGCGTTGTCATCCATGAATATAGGGTGGGTTCCAGGTGCATGATTTACAAAATGAGGGACCACAACTCTATCCAGTATGGAATCTTGACATCTTTGTCCATTTAGTTTTCCAGGTACAGTCAACAGATCCAGCTTACAATCAAATGAGATGCACCCCCATATCATAACGGAACCTCCACCAAATGGAACTTCTTCAATGATGTTACGTTGGTCGTACGCCGTGCGTCTGGACCTCCATACACGAGTTCGACCATCTGTGGCATGAAGCAGGAACCGACTTTCATCGGACCAGAGTACCCGTCTCCAGGATCTCATGTTCCAGTGTCTTCTTTCGTTGCACCACCTCAGACGCTCCTCTTTGTGGTGTGCAGTGAGGAGAGGACGTCTAACAGGTCTCCTAGCTTTCATGCCAGCAGCATACAGTCTCCTTTTGACGGTAGACATTGACACTCTATTGCGCGTTTCCCATTGCTGGCTGAGCACTCTGCTGTTGGTGAATGGAGATCTCCTAACAAGGCGTACTAGGGCTCGATCATCACGGGCAGTAGTCTTCTTCGGTCTTCCAGATCTAGGCCTGTCGTTCACCTCATTAGTTTGCCCATGTTTTGCAATCAAACGACTGATTACAGTATGGTTAATGTTCAGCTGTCTGCCAATCTCTCTGCATGACCTACCAGTGGTATGCATGCCTATGATTTGCCATTTCACACGATCACGTAACCTTCGTCTTGCCATAGCGGTTCACAATCAAGAGCTAATTCTCTCTGTACAAATAAACCACGGTCATGAACACAAAATTCCTAATCTTGTCGCCTAAATCTGTATGTAATGTTCTACACCTCAAACTGGACTTTTACATAACTGAACACGTGTGCTGTTTCCCGCCACGCACGGACATCAAGCGGCGTGAAGTCATGCATGCATGTGCATTTCGTACTTGGAATTATGTCAGCTAACGCTGGGACAAAAAGTATGGCAGCCTAGTTGTACCATCATGTTTCTACGTTCTATTGTTTTTGCTGGTGCTTAACTTTTGCACAGGTGTATATATATGTGTTGCGCGTCTGTTATGAATTTTAAATTTCAAGAAGGACTATTTTTCTATTAACTATTCCTCACACAGCAGAAGACTCTGAGCTCTATACCACCTCGTCTTTGATGCAATACTATTTTACTTTAGTTTAGTTCTTTTGATTCTCCTGGAGCATAGGTCACCAGCAACGGTGCGCCAACGTGCCCTGTCCTGGGTAATCCTCTTCAGCTGTTGGCATGTGTCTCCGGTCTGTCTGCTGTCTTGATGAAAGGAGACCTAACCGTAACTAATAATAGCTATTCGGGTGATATAACATGCCATTCATAAACTATGCGTGAAATTTCAAGCTTTTTATGATGGTGTTAAAGTAAGATAGTCAGGCTTTAAAACTAAGCATTGATCCATTTCTACAGTCTATGATGTCTATCATGACTTACTTTTCAACCAATCAGATAAAATCTAGCGTGTCTGCCTCGGTATATACGTTCAGGCATAGAGGGCCCATCTAATGTTTGGTATTGTAGTATAAAAGCAAACATACAGCCAAGCTGTTGAATATTTTGAAACTAATTTGACTGGAAGTGTTGCTGCCATAGTATTCAACAAGATGAGTGTTACATATATAAAGAATGTAATGTATTGCCACGTACATGACATCGCGTACTATCGCTAGAGGAGACAAAATGGTGGCATGACTGATATTGAATCTATAAATCAGATTCTACCTGTGCAAAGCAACCTTTCAGATGAGATTAGCATCTATTTAAGGTCACTTCTCAAGTTATTCCTTAGCCTCCTCTTCCTTTTTCTCTTGGGGTTCCATGTCAACGAGTGTTGTGTTGGGGTCTGTCCGAGCTATCTGTATCTTCTCTTCAGAAATCTCTTTTCTATCGGCATCGGTAGTGATTAGCTGTATGTAGTGGCTAGCTGTATGTAGTGACTAGCTGTGTATAGTGACTAGCTGTATGTAGTGACTTGCTGTATGTAGTGACTAGCTGTATGTGGTGTTCATTTGTATGTAGTGACCAGCTGTTAGTGGCGAGCTCTCGTATTTACTGAGCACTTGTGTGTAGACTAGGAATGACCTGTCTTTCGTGACCACCATGTCATAGTGATTAATCTTTCACAATTACCACACGTACACAAAATGCTGGATTCCAGTTTCTGAGTCAATCATATAATGTAATAATTAACGACGAGATATGTAGGATGACGTCATAATCAATTACGTAACTCAATTAGTCACACACGCTTAATTGATGACGGACTAAGAGTTGTTGTACGAATTGTATGTGTTTACTATTTAATAATATTTTGAGACTAATTTGACAGCGTACTGTTGCAGCAATAATAGCCAGCAACAACGCCCAGTAAAATTAGTTTCGAAATAGTTAACAGCTTACCTATATAGTTTTCTGGCTATTGGGATTCAGAGAGTGCATGGATCGCTTGATCCCAACACGAGAAAAGCGTTGGTGGAGTGTATCTAGAGATGGGCGGGGCATTGCTAAAACTGGCTTCCTCCCTACATGAGAAATGGCAATAATGTGAGCCGGAGTTTCTCGAATTAACCCTTTAATGGTCATACCAGCCGAATCGGCCTCTGTTATGGTCTTGTGGAATGTCCATTTACAAGCGAAGAGAATACAACTTTTGACAATTTACCACCGAAATGACTGACTCGATAACCGAGCCAGTCATTCCAGTGATAAATTTTCAAATATTGTGTTCTCTTCGCTTGTAAATGGGCATTTAACCTCTCTTGTGTCAACTGCGCCTCAAACGCTTAAAGTACGACTTGATATATCAATTAAACAGTTTTATAATCAATATTTTTCAAGATATTTTAATTTTAGAACACTATTTTTGTAAATTTATCACTGAATTTATTTTCGCCGGCTTGAAATTAAAAGGATAATGGTAAAGAAAGTTAAAGTTTTTGAAAATTTACCATTAGAATGACTGGCTCGGTTACCGAGCCAGTCATTCTAGTGGTAAATATTCAAAAATACTCTTCTCTAGACCTTTCAAATAGCCATGTCTGAAGAACACTACAAAGTTGTTTTTTAGTTTGGTTGACAATTAAAGGGTTACGTTGAAACAAGGGGGTTTAAACACAATAGATGAATACATGTCTAGCTATGCCCCGCCCTAAGGTCCGCCCATGTCTAGCTATGCCCCACCCATATCTAGCTAAGCTCCGCCCATGCGTTGCACGTGTTGAGGTTTGTTTATACTCTGAATCCAAAAGGGAAAATAACTGATCACTTTGGCAGATATTTAAATTTTCTTGGCCGAATTTGACTATTCTAGGGTTAAAATAAAGGTAGCCAGGATGACTTGCGCAATCTTTAGCGCATGATTGAAGTTAGACAATACAGATAAGATAAATATAACAGTCGGTAATGGGATCGAAACGACACAAAGCAACCGTCACAATTGAACTGATATAAAAAGTTCATTATCACGGCCGGAACAGGACTTGTGGTACGTGTTGAGAAACCATCGTCTAAAGCTGGTTAAATATCAGGTATAAGGAGAATCTACATAAAACAAGAGCAATCAGATATTGAAAACACTCGACCTCACAATTTCGTCGAAACATGATCAAAGTTGTAGAATTCTTCTTGTGTTAAAATTAGAGACAAATTGCATTAATAGTTTTCGAGATATACATCGATCCAAAATTTAATCCAATCCTGATACGGTTTTATTAATCCCTATGACCACCACAGTCTGGGCATCTTCTGTCATGGTAATGTTATGTGATGCATTAAAATTTCAATCAAAATCGACCCAGATGTTTCCGAGATAGCAATAGACCCAGAAATTGATCTGATATTGGATCCATTTTCTTTCATCCAGATCACGACCAATAGCTGGCAATCCTAGTTCACTGTAATATCCAAATTACCAACCTGGGCTCAATTATAAGTCTACAACACATACCACGAACGTACACACGATCGAACACACAGGTTATATACTATAATGACACGCACCCATGTAACTTATATCTTGTAACAGATCATAACCGCCTTTGTAGGAGAACCGCATTAACATGCGTAAGTTTGTCCTATTATTCAGAACCGTGTTCTGCCCTTGTGAAACAATCACCGTGCTGATTATCAGATTACCCCCTTTATCCAAATACCCCCATTTCTTTGTGACCAACAATTAACAATAATTGAGAAGAATTCACCTTTCCAGAGTATCCATCCATCATCTGACCTCGTATGACGTCATAATCAGCTCAGCGCGTGCATGATGACGTCACAATCATTACGGCACAAAGGATTCCATATAGACCGTCATAAAATCTCAAATACTCCGACACGTTGTATGAATTGTATGGCTTTGTAATTCTTTGCTTTTTAATAAACATGCTGTTGAATATTTTGAAGCCAATCTGACTGGGCGCTGTTGCTGCCTTAGGCAGCAACAGCATCCAGTCCAATTAGTTTCAAAATATTCAACAGCTTACCTCTGTATTTTTTTTTGGAAATTGATAGGCAGGTTGTTCAGAAATTGATCGATCCCAACACGCGCGAGGTGTGGGTGGAGCTTAGCTAGAGATGGGCAGGACATAGCTAAAACCGGAAAGGTCCATTAACATTTATGTAGAGGCAGTAGCGACATTGGGCACACTAAGTAGCTTGTATCTATGTGTATAAAGTAAGTAAGTTAAGCGTCCAGCATGAAACTCTAATGTGCTCAAGAACTCAGGCTTCAGTAGCTCAGGATCGATGATTCTGGTACAATCTAATATAAGTTGTACAAGTTCTTCAGCTGCATAGCCTCTAATAGTCCAGGAGCTAAAGCTAGGTCAGAATCGTGACGTAGCACACCCAGTATTCGGAAGGTCTGACACTTGCTGTGGCTTGGGGGACATGTCCTACACATTTTAAGCCCTGTTGTACAAACAAATTGTGGTAGCACTAATTAGTTATCCTGATTTCTTTGCATATGGGGTCTAGGCTTTGGCTGTATCCACAGTGCACAACAATATAAGCATGATCGTGTCATAACTCAAAGTAATTTCGTATTAGATTCACCATATATGATATTTAGACGGATATCGACCTAACATATATCCAACATACATTTTGCATGCATATACCAAAGGCGAGGGTGAAATGTGAAGGTTATATATCAAGAAGGATTGGTACCAATGTGATAGCTCAATCCAGGAACAGGCATTAGTCATGGATCTTGCATGGGCCATCGTTCGAATGTGTCCAATAAAATTGTTTGCGGTAGATCTTGTACCCATGATGACCACAGAAACACAAACAGTCCCTAGTTGGAGTGGATTTAATGCACTTGTATCATGTGCTAACGCACCTTTTACACAAATAGGTTACTGTCCAATGATTTCCGGATCACCAACTGAATTCAATACGGTGTATACGGTCATGAAACAAGTTCAAAGAATGATGACAACACTAGGACAGAATGACTCGGTCATTACATTCGACTTGGCCATATATGTCATGGCAAAAGAGATACAGTGGCGATATAAAGAAGAGTTTAGTGACACTGTGATCAGACTGGGGGGATTCCACATTGCGCTAAACTACGTAGCTGTTATTGGAAAGATGTGTGATGACTCTGGCTTAGAAGATCTCCTCATAGAGGCCAACACATATGGTAGCAGCACGGCTGCTGCTCTACTTAAAGGGAAGTCATATAATCGAGGAGTGAGGGCTCACAAATTGGTTCTGGAAGCGCTGCTGCGATTACAATGGCAGTCTTTTTCCAAATGGGTTCAACAAAATGGACAACATGAAGACCACATTACGCCAACAGATTTGGAGAGTCTGGATGAGAAAATTAAGATGTGCCGAAGCAGCATTGACGACTTAGACGCACTGCAAGAAAATTTCAAAGAGGTGTGTATGTACGTGAATAAATTGCAACAGCTGTTCAAATCCTTTAAAGTTGAGTCAGGCTCGAAATCACACCTGTTCGCATTTTGGAACTCATATATTCATATGGTAGAGCTGCTGCTTGGATTCATAAGAGCTGAGAGAACTGGAGATTGGCAGGCACACCTATCTGCTACTGCTGCTATGGCGCCATATTTCTACAGCATGGACAGAACTAATTATGCAAGATGGCTGCCAATATATCTTGCGGACATGAAGATGCTTCCAAGTACACATCCCCATGTACATGAACAATTCCTGAATGGAAATCATTCCGTAAGTCGCTCACACCATCCATTCAATCAAGTCTGGACAGATATGGCCTTAGAGCAATCGATTAATTTGGATTCCAAAAAGCGAGGTGGTATTATTGGAATAACATAAAAGCCAGGAGCTCTGGAGAGGTGGTTTTTAACTAGCCACGAGAGGGCAGCCATAACAACGGTCACAAAGCAAATGTGTGGGTTACAAGATAGTCACATGTTTGGAGTACATAAGGAAATGGGGACTAATCGAATGAACAGGGATGAAACCGATGTGCAGAAGATACTTTCGATGTTCTCATCAGATATAATGACCAATCCCTTTAATATTGCGGAAAACGACGACAGCGAGGGTCTTCCGCTTGTAAACATTGCAACTGGCGTGGTATTGCCTAGTGAAATCGCCAAGAGACTTGTTTCCGCCTGTGACATTGGTAAGGAGATTATGGACAATTTTGTTCATGAGCGGCTGGACACTAACACGAGAAGCTTTTGGGACACGTTGCCACACTTAAAACTTAAAACATTTGCCAGCCTAGCACAGAAGAAAAAACTCAAAACAAATGATGAAAAAATTCACAATGTGAGATCTGACAGCGAACTATTTGGTCGATCAATTATTGCTGCAAGGTCCAGAGATGTTGATTTAAAACTAGTGATGACGTATGAACTGTCTGCTGTTCCACTATCATTGTCACATACGGATGGGACTCTAAGAAAGAATGTGAAAAGTGTTTTGTTAAGTGAACTAGAAAAGGAAGTAAATGTTGATGGACGGCTTCCACCTTTTGACAAGACAGGCGCAACAGCTTATGTAGTAGATGGCATGGCAATTGTGCAAATGGTTAAAACTGGAGGTACGTCTACATTTGGAGAATTGGCTGATAAATACTGTCACATCTTTACAGTTCCACTGAATCAAGAAGACTGCAAAAGAGTAGATATAGTTTTTGACAGATATGATAGACTGGAATCTCTCAAAGCGGAAGAGCGGCTAAAACCTGGGTCATCAACAGCATTGGAAGTAAAGATTGCTGGAGAAAATACTCCCGTTCCAAAGCAATGGGCCAAGTACATCAGCAATCCAAGCAACACAAGTAACCTGGTTGCATTTCTCAGCAAGCGGTGGCGTGATACTGGTCCAAATATGCTATCTGCCGACAATTGCGTCATTCTTGCTGGTGGCTTTAACGATGGAATGGATGTTGTTGTCATTTCAGCGAACAATTCGTCGTATTTGGAAGAACTTCGATCAGATCACGAGGAGACAGATACGGTATGATGTTGCACGCGCTAAACGCTTCAAAAGACCACACGCGTGTTGTTATACAGTCTCCTGATACAGACGTGGCAGTACTTAGTATATATACGTATCGTTCGCTTCACCGTTCTGAACTATGGTTCCGTACGGGCACAAAGGACAAATTGCGATACATACCAATACATACAGTTGCTCAAGTACTGGGCCCAGCTATCTGTTTGTCTTTGCCTGGGTTTCATTCTCTTACAGGTTGTGATAGCACTAGTGCATTATTTGGAGTCGCTAAGAGAAAATCATTCAATCTCTTAAAGTCATCTGAATGTCATCAGCTTAGCTTAGCCCAACTCGGCGAACATGTTGACTTATCACCGAATACTGCAATTCTATGTCAGAAATTTGTCTGTGAGTTGTATACCACCAGGGATGTGGGAAAGACAGCTGATGAAACCCGTTATTGGCTCTTTTGTCAAAAGAGACAAAGAAATGAAAATCTTCCACCTACATCGAATAGTCTAAAGCATCACACCGAAAGGGCCAATTTTCAAGCTCTTGTTTGGAGACGTTCATTGCAAGCTGTTCAGAATCTTCCATCTCCAAATGGACATGGCTGGAGTATAGTGGATGGTCTACTCAAGCCTGTTCTAATGTCAAAGGATCCTGCTCCATTTGGATTAATTGAACTCACATCATGTAGATGTCAAAAGTCTGCCTGCAAAAGAACAGATCTCTGTCAATGCAAGGCTAACAATCTACTCTGCACTGAAGCATGCCTTTGTATGGGAGGTGAAATGTGTGACAATGTTCAGCATACAATTGTCGAAGATGACTCTGACACGGATGAGTAACATTCTCTCATTTGCTCACGTGATAAATATGTCCTGCCAGCCTGTGTAGACATGCACTGCATGTCAGTTAAAAGTTTAATTATGAAAAATGTAGAAAACATGGGCATTGTTGTAGCTAAGGTATTGCTAGTCACAAGAAGACCTAAGTGCCCCAATATGTACAAAGCAACATACGGGTGTCTTAAACGAGGTTGATTATGTATAAATCTGCGATATACGATCACTCCTTTCCATTTTGGTTAAGATTGTATTGATATAACATGCGCTTAAGTTTGTGAAAAATTTACCATTGTGAAAATTGTCGGAAAACTACATTCAACACCTATTGTAAATGGGCTTCTCACGGGTTAGTGATACCACAATTTTCTTGTACAACACGGCTCAGAATATACCCAAGACATCGGTCTAGCATAATATAGAGACAAACCTTCTGAATACTGGGTGTGCTACGAAACCATTCTTCTAGACCCCTTTTGAAAATTGGCTCCCGGACTATAACACCTAAGTGGCAATTCAGAGCCCGTCATTCCAGTGATAAAATTTTTAAAAAATAGTCACTCTTGGTCTGCAGATGGGCACTGATTGTGCAAAAATTTTCTTGACCGTATAATGTTCAAAAAGCCTTCATTTGCAGGAAAACTGAGACATTTTTGTAACTTCCATTGGCAAACTTTTGTAAATTGTCTTAACTTGATCTGCAAATGGATTGCGTTCAATGAGCAACAATTTCTTCTTTATTACACATCTTGACCAGCAAATGGCTAATTAATATATAAGTAGTATTTATGCGCTTTGAGGTGCATTTGACAAAAGTGGGATTAAGCGACATTCGTAAAATATATACACCTGTGCAAAAGTTAAGCACCACCCTATTTTTACGCACATGCGAGGGTATATTCATGTGCTATGAAGAAAGCAATAGCGTAAACATTTATGTACCCATCCATCTTAGTGCAAGAGGTAATAATGCAACTAGAGGAATGCTGATTATGATGGTGGGGAAACACTGTATGTTTTTGTTTGAACTTGAAAACGAGGCCTGAATATGGTTACGTTGACACAACTGACAACTATTGCCCTACAGTTGACACGTGGCTAGATTGTCATTAATGGTGTCTGAAAACGAAGTTTAACATCTGTGCACGAGTTTGAGACTGTCATTATTAATACCGGGTATATCCACCTTGTGCCTGGATGACGGCCTGGACACGACGTCTCATGCTGGTCACCAACCGACTGATACGCCATTGTGGTATTCGTTGCCATTCAAGATGGAGTGCGTTTGTTAATTCCTGTAGGTTCTGCACAGGAGGATCCCTCCTTCTCACCATGTTTCCCAGAATGTCCCAGATATGCTCAATAGGGTTCATGTCAGGGCTCCTTGCTGGCCATGGTAGGGTTTCGATGGCATTCTGGCGGAGGTATTCATGCACAGCTCTAGCACGATGTGGTCGGGCGTTGTCATCCTTGAATATAGGGTGGGTTCCAGGTGCATGATTTACAAAATTAGGGACCACAACTCTATCCAGTATGGAATCTTGATATCTTTGTCCATTTAGTGTTCCAGGTACAGTCAACAGATCCAGCTTACAATCAAATGAGATGCACCCCCATATCATAACGGAACCTCCACCAAATGGAACTTCTTCCATGATGTTACGTTGGTCGTACGCCGTGCGTCTGGACCTCCATACACGAGTTCGACCATCTGTGGCATGAAGCAGGAACCGACTTTCATCGGACCAGTGTACCCGTGTCCAGGATCTCATGTTCCAGTGTCTTCTTTCGTTGCACCACCTCAGACGCTCCTCTTTGTGGTGTGCAGTGAGGAGAGGACGTCTGACAGGTCTCCTAGCTTTCATGCCAGCAGCATACAGTCTCCTTTTGACGGTAGACATTGACACTCTATTGCGCGTTCCAGATCTAGGCCTGTCGTTCACCTCGTTAGTTTGCCCATGTTTTGCAATCAAACGACTGATTACAGTATGGTTAATGTTCAGCTGTCTGCCAATCTCTCTGCATGACATACCAGTGGTATGCATGCCTATGATTTGCCATTTCACACGATCACTTAACCTTCGTCTTGCCATAGCGGTTCACAATCAAGAGCTAATTCTCTCTGTACAAATAAACCACGGTCATGAACACAAAATTCCTAATCTTGTCGCCTAAATCTGTATGTAATGTTCTACACCTCAAACTGGACTTTTACATAACTGAACACGTGTGCTGTTTCCCGCCACGCACGGACATCAAGCGGCGTGAAGTCATGCATGCATGTGCATTTCGTACTTGGAATTATGTCAGCTAACGCGGGGACAAAAAGTATGGCAGCCTAGTTGTACCATCATGTTTCTACGTTCTCTAGTTTTTGCTGGTGCTTAACTTTTGCACAGGTGTATATCATCGGAAGACTGTATCGACCTGTGAGTTGGGTCGGTGATAAAATACCTATGATTCAAAGTAGGAATGCACTGCAAAATAATATTAATATAGCTGGCCTAGCGGTGAATCCTTGGCTATTCAACTTTAAGCCTAGAGCAGAATAATCTTTAGCTCCCTAGGGACCAAGTCTAAATGGCTTGTTCTCGGCACACGGACTACGGTAAAAGATGCGAATAACGAACTAACTCTCTTGTGACTGGAAGGGCCGAGTGGGCTCTCCACGCCTTCAAAGCAATGGTCACAATAGTTCGCTATCTGCTTCTTCAGCCTTGTCTTAACTAGATACAGTGTTTACTAAACGCTTTGTGCTATCATGTGTTTGTTCTTGTTTTATGTGATTGTTATAGTGGACATAGGCTGGCAGTCGCTCATCGGCTCAGTACTCTGTTTCTGCAGCAGCGTGTGTACGCACAGTCAGTTTGACGAGTTCGCTCTATAGTCAGACCCGATATGGGGGCTTGAGCTTGGTACTTCAAGAAGGTGAACTCTGTTCAACTTTAAGTAGGAATATGCCGTTTGATGCAGTAATCGCTGCGACTACGTAACCTAACCCCAGTTGAAGATTCGCCCAATTCTATTGAAATCTGCTTGCTGTTTCTACGTAATACAGCGTGCATATATTAAATAATAATTTATACAAATCAGCCTCACTCTGTTTATCGTTAAGAAGGACAGCTACACTGTTCCTTCTTACTCCGCTATGGCATGGTAGGAACTTCTTTTGATGGTGGCCTGCGTGAGCCATTTCCTCTTGCAAACCATTTTGCAGCCTGCTTGAGGCACTTAATTTGTTTATGCTAAACTAGCGTGAACGTACACATTCGGCCCACGCGAGGCTTGTCTCTCGCAGCAACTTCCTATTTCTATGTGCATATAATCGGATAAGTTATTCTCTGGCAAGATACATAATCAGCTAGAGATAGTCTACTCACCAATAAGCAAGGTTACGTCTGCTTAAATTCAGCTACGTACCTTCCACTAGATAGAGCCAGCAAACAAACTAGTTGTGTCATAGAAATATAGTGTAGTAAAGTAACCAAACCCATGGAACATGGACAGCAATACGGGCTACATGAATAGCACCGATGACACCGCAGCATTCAGCTGATCCTAGAGATCGGTCTTTGTACAACCCAATCGCCCGCGGTCCCCTCTCTGAACAAGAAACCCTGAGACTAGCTTACCAGTATCGTCGGGCCGATTCGTACGAATTGGATCCTGAAGTTCGTGATGGACGGTGCGGCGACGGAGATACATGAGCAATGCCCATGTACATGCCAAGACAAAGCGATTTCTCAACCGATATGACTGCCTCGATAACAGAGCCACTCATTCTAATGGTGAATATTCTAAACAACCTTTATTTTCTTAGCGCATCTTGGTCATTACAGAGTAAATATGGATATAGATGTGGTGGGTGAGTGGTTAGGGATTTGAGTTCGTAACTCTAGATTCGCAAGTTTGCTTCCCTGCCGATCCGCCGCGTTGCGTCCTCGAGCAAGTCTCCACATTGCTCCAGTCGACCTAGCTGTATATATGCACCTGAGATAGCATAGCTCTCTGTTTATAGCTTTCTGTGCGCCGTTACGCTGTTACACTAAGTAACAGTTATTTAGTTGTTTGGGATATGTCAGTCCCTTATCATCTAGGAGAGAAGGCTCTAGTCAGGTCAGATATGGGACCTGTTTTAGTGCCGACCCACACAGTTAATACACTCGCCATCGATGGATGGAGAGAGAAGGCGAGAGAGAGAGAGAGAGAGGGAGGGAGGGAGGGAGGGAGGGAGGGAGAGAGAGAGAGAGAAAGAGAGGGGAGGGAGAGGGAAGCATTTCTCTGCAGCCTCTTTCTTAGAAAAGGTGTCCATCTCACTCAGTCGGAGGTTATTCAAGCAGCAAAGCATTGAACGAGGTGTGTAATTACGACAGCCAACACGTGGAGCTTGGTGGCAACACATCAGAAAAGCTCACAGCCAATTTGTTGTTTGGGAGCAGGATCTTAATTTCCATCCTGTACTGCCAGAGCCTCTAAAACTCGGCTGGATAGAAAACAACTGAGTGGTTACTAATATGTCAGAGGTTACGTTAATGAGATGCAAGTGTTTTTCCAGTAAATCGTTTATCAGCAAACTGTTCATATTGTCTAAGAGATTTGGTTTGCACAGACATGAAAACGTGCCAGAACATTGATATCCATTTAGACCCGATTGATGTGTTGTAATGAACGTTTCCAGTTTGAGTTATACCCCGCCCATCACTAGCTAAGCTCCCCCAACACCTCGCTCGTGTTGGGATCGCTCGATCCCTGAAATCCTTAAGTATCAATTCCCATAAAACTATACAGCTAAGATGTAAAATATTATGAAACTAATTTGACTGAGCGCTGTTTCTGCCCATGGCAGCAATAGCGTCCGGTCAAATTAGTTTCAAAATATTCAACAAAATGTTTATTGAACGGTAAAGAGCTACAATTAGTACACCGTGTCGGACTATTACGCGTTAAAACGGACTATACCGAGTCATTCAAGGTGTCATGATTATGATATCATCCTACGTCACGTAGTTGATTATGACGTCATATGGCGTTATATGATAGATGGATAAACTTGGAAAGGTCCATTACACCTTTGGAAAGACGGCTGTAATGTGTTATTAAACTCAGTGATTATTCAAACAACGAATTGAACATCGTTGTGTTCTTTAGTTCTTTCGAACTTTCATAGATAAATTGTTGAGTTATGTTGACGGAAAATACCATATTTATAAAAGGTAGCCGTTTAGCTCACCTACATACGGAGACTTGTGAAAACTGATATTGTGGTTTTGGTCGTATTGTACATGTCACGTGTAGTTGCTACTATGCTGAGGATAAATTGCTTGAAAAGATGTTTACAATAATTAGAATATCGAGAGATTACATATCATTGGGCAGAAATGGCAGCCATTTCGAAAGCAAACAAATCTGAGCAATTTAAAACTCAGAGGCGGCATTAGTATTAGCAGTAAATAGCGGCCATTTTGAAATCCATTATAGTTGACAAAATGTGAACTGTAAAGATTACAGAATCGTGATTTTTTTTTTTAATTTTTTACAAACCATAAGACTATTTGGCAGTATTATCTTTGGAATTGAGATTATCGGCATTGGTAGAACGGATATATAGCCAAAAGTAGCTTCAAGATTGTGGACATTCTGAGATTAAAGGTGTATATTCACAGCAGAATGGGGCAAAATAAAATTGTTAAAATTATATACATTTAGAGGCCGAATTGTGTGCCTAGATGTAATGAAACGAAATAAATCTTAGCATATGATGATTTCATTACGTATACATTAATATAATAAGTTGAATTAGAGGCACGAGTCTCTGATTTAAATTCACAACTAAAACCTACGAAATGTATTTATATGGAATGAAATCATCATATGTTAAGAATTTATTTCCTTTAGTTATATTGAGGTACACAATTTAAGCATCTAAAAGTATATAATTTCAACAATTTTTTTTCAAGCATTTTGGTGTGAATATGCACCTTTAAGGATTGCTGACACACCTTTTAACATTCATGAATTCCCCTTTCAAGAGTTCCCACCCATCAAATGACGTCATAATGAACTGCGTGATTTGTACAATGACATCATAATGAATGACGTCATGAATGCTTGTTTGCTTTTACTATTTACTAAATATTCTGTTGAATATTTTGAAACTAATTTGACTAGGCGCTGTTGCTGCCATAGGCAGCAACAGCACCCAGTCAAATTAGTTACAAAATATTCAACAGCTTCCCTGTATAGTTTTCAGGAAATTGATAGCTAGTGCATTTGGGGATCGATTCATCCCAAAACGGCGAGATGTGGGTGGAGCTTAGCTAGTGATGGGCGGGGCATAGCTAAAAATGGACAGGTCCATAGTGTTGTTCAGTATAACAAACATTACAGAAAAATTCGAGAATAATTTTTGGGATTGGATTTACATAGGGCTGAGAAACGAAAATACAGTCTACCATATAAGTTTAAAATCATGCCCATTTTGAAATACAAGATGGCTGACAAGACTGTGCCTTTCCGGAATTGTATTTATTTGATATAGTGTCGTAATAATAACATTCGTTAACTCTAAGAGGACAATATTATTTTTGTAATCAGGTTTATATAGGCCTTAGCAATATAGTAGCGACAGTACAGTAGAGGCAGCATAGCAGTAGTAGTATTTAGTTGTGTATATTCAAATCCAAGGTGGCGGTAGTTATGGTGACAGAACAAAATGGCTAAAAGTGTTTTTGCATTTTTTTATGTTAGAGGGAAGTTGTTTGAAAATTGTTAAGAATGTACCCTACGATGCATATAATTTCCACAGCCTGTCAAACTATATGGATATCTCGAAACGCTTGGCTCAATTTTGGCTCAAATTTTAATTCAAGAAAGCGGATGACTGTGCAGAGGACGTTTAGTTGTTGTCAGCGTGATGGTGAGCGTTCAACTTCTTTCAGGATTACAATGATTTTTCCATGACAATGGAGGCATGCCGTTTTATCAAAGCCCCACGCAGGATTTGACCATATGGGATCGATCGATCCCGTACTCTCTGAATTTCAATTTCCAAAAAATTATACATGTAACCTGTTGACCATTTTGAAACTAATTTGTTAATCGTTCATGACGAACTGAGTAACGTCATTCGCAAAGTAATTTATTATGACATCGTCATACTCTTCACGCAGTTAATTATGACGTCATGTGGTTGATGGACACCATGGAATCCCCCCCCCCCCCACGCCCACCCCACCCCCCTTGAACCCGCAGTGATAAATTTCGTGCGCGGGCATCCGGTAGATGATAGGATTCAGCCGCTATATCACGAGTACACCCTAGTGTATTACATATACACACGCGTTAATTTGTAATTTTTTCGCGGAAAGTTTCCGCATCATCGCACTCAGATACTCCTCTAAGTCTATTAGCCTGTGTTATCTGTGTATAACCGAGATGCGTGCGCAGTCAAATGATGGTGGTTCTTTAAGATGGTGGTCGAAGACGTCCCCCCCCCCACCCAACCGGATTAAGGGAATGGCTAATTGAGGCTACACTCCGGGAGCCCACAACAATAAGTGGTGGGGTGGGGTGGTAGGCTGGCGGGCCCAAATAAAAAACAGTATCAAAAATTTACGGTCTTGATATACTTAAGGTTTTGCAAATTTTGAAACCAATTTGACTGGAAGGTGGTGCTGTCTTTCTTTCAGTCAAATTAGTTTCAAAATATTCAACAGAAGTTTGATATTGTGGAGGGTGTAGTAGTAGTAGTAGTAGTAGTAGTAGTAGTAGTAGTAGTAGTAGTAGTAGTAGTAGTAGTAGTCGTAGTAGTAGTAGTAGTAGTAGTAGTAGTAGTAGTAGTAGTAGTCGTAGTAGTAGTAGTAGTAGTAGTAGTAGTAGTAGTAGTAGTAGTAGTAGTAGTAGTAGTCGTAGTAGTAGTAGTAGTAGTAGTAGTAGTAGTAGTAGTAGTAGTAGTAGTAGTAGTAGTAGTAGTACCTATTCGTCCTTCCCTTTGGACAGCACAAACGAGAAAGTCTTCAGATATGACTTACCAGATCGTGTAGACCCGCTCTGAGGAGGGACAGGGCGAGTACGTAGCTCGTCGTCGTCCTCAGCGTGAGTCATACTATGTAGGAGAGGGGTCGAACTGGCACCGTAGTGCTCGGGACTAACGTCGGGAATACTTGTCTCCGCAAAGACATCTGTCTGGGTACCAGTGTTACGTGGAACGCCCAGTCCGAGCTCTGGCACCGGGTCCTCACCAAGGTTTAAACACAAGGTTTAAGTAGATCGAAGTGGATGACTGCGGTCAGGCCATCCGAGGCGGGGATCCGGTAGGTCACGTCCGACTTCTTACTTATTACTACATAGGGGCCATTCCACTGGTAACTCAGCTTACTTGGCACGTTTGCAGAACGTCCTGAATCGTGAACCCAAACCATTTTCCCCGCCTCATACGGGTCTCCATGCACTCGCCGGTCGTGCCATGTTTTCTGATGCCGCTGTGCAGTGGATAAAGTTGCTCACACTAGCTCATGGGTCTGTTCTATCCACTGCCGCATGAGCTCTACATAGAGAGATGGTGGAGTTTTCTCTCCTTGAATCCTGGGCATGGCCAGATCCAAGGGCAAGGCTAATTCACGGCCTAACATTAACCGAGCAAGGGTATAATCCATGCTGGAATGTATCGAAGTGTGGTATGCCATGAGCACGTATGGGAGTCGAAGATCCCAATCGCGACTATCAAGGTGTGTTTCCTTAGTCAAAATTTCTGTGAGAGTTCTGTTGAACCTCTCCACCATTCCGTCACTTCGTGGGTGATATGGTGTTGTTCGAGTTTTGACTATGTGGACCAATTTGCAGAGCTCTGAGATCAGCCGGCTCTCAAAATTACTTCCTTGGTCGTAGTGCAATTCATAAGGCATTCCGAAGCAGCAGAACACATTGCTAGTCAGGACTCCGCTACTGTGGGTGCCTCTTGGTCTGGCAAATCGAATGCTTCTACCCACTTCGTAAAATAATCTTTCAATACGAGGATGTCCTTGTTTCCTTCATCCGTCGTATTCAAGGGTCCGAGCACATCAATAGCCACTCGCTCCCATGGTGCTCCAACAATTTTAACCTGTAGAGGTGCGTAGTGGTGCTAGCCAACAGCGCATACTTGGCATGGGACACATTTGGTGACCCATGCCTTTATACTATCGCGTATCCCGACCCAGTGGAATCTCTGTTTGATGTGTTCCACAGTTCTTTCTACCAGCGTTATCATGCAATTGTTGAAGTATAAGGACACGATAGCGCTCAGGAATCACTATCCGGTTATTAATGTAGAGGACACCTCCTTGTATATGACATGCTCCAAACCTTTGATAGTAACACTTAGCTGCTGCGGAAAGTGGGCTAACAGATTCCTTAGGAGGACGTACCCTCTCCTGGATCCACGCATATACAGGCCATGTTTGCGTGTCTGTTGCTTGTTCATGAGCGACTTTCTCCAGATCCCACTCTGCACACCGCAGCTCGGGGAATACGGGAGATGGCTGTGTTGTATGTGTCATAGTGGTGGCCACTTCTTGTTCATCCTCGAGCCCGATTCTGCTCAAGGCATTGTCATTTCCATGCAACTTGCCGGGTCTATGAACAACATTGAAGTTTAAGGACTGCAGCGATTCTTGCCACTGCGTTACCTGGCCCTCCGGATTTCTTACTTTTCTGAGCCAGCGTGGTGAGGCGTGATCTGTACGGAGTGTAAATGGGCGCCTGTACAGAAAGCGTTTATAGTATTTGACAAAATACACCGCAGCTAAGAATTCTCTCTTAATAGTTTCATAAGGTTTCTCTGTCTTGTTCAGAGTATGTGAACCATAACCCAGTACCTGCTCTGTTCCATCTTCTGTGACCTGAGATAGAGCTGCAGCTATCGCGTAAGCTGATGCATCAGTGTCTATGATAAAATCGAGGTTACGGTTAGGATGAGCAAGTATTGGTGCAGTGTCAATTGTTCCTTCATCGCCCAGAAGGAACCTTCACACTCACTCGTCCACTCGAATGGTCGATCTTTCTCGGCGATCTGGAATGACGGGGTGGCAATCTCACTAAAGTGATGGATGTATCGACGATAATACTGACAGAGACTGAGGAAACTCTGTGTGTCGCTGACTGAATTGGGGGTCTGCCACTCCGCTGCTGCTTTTGTTTTTGAAGGCTGTGTAGCTACTCCATCTGCGGATATTACGTGACCCAGAAATTCAATGCTCTGTCTGAAGAAATGACACTTCTTGGGTTTGAGCTTGAGGTTAGTGGTACGAAACCGCATCAGAACCTTGTCCAGATTGGACAGGGTCTGCTCAAACGAAGAGCCAAAGAAGATTACTTCGTCAATGTAACTGAGACAAATCTCCCATTGCAGGGTAGTCAATGCCTGCTCAATGAGACGTTCGAATGTCCCAGGAGCATTGCACAAGCCATCGGGCATCTTACGGAATTGGAAAAGACTGTCTCTGCAAACGAATACGGTCTTCTCCCTGTCGGTCTCATCCATGGCTACTTGCCAGTACCCACTAGCTAAGTCAAGGATGCAAAACCACTTGGCTCCGGAGACGGAATTTAGGGC
This sequence comes from Chaetoderma sp. LZ-2023a, assembly GCA_034401795.1. Lineage (NCBI taxonomy): Eukaryota > Metazoa > Mollusca > Caudofoveata > Chaetodermatida > Chaetodermatidae > Chaetoderma > Chaetoderma sp. LZ-2023a. The sequence continues at coordinate 69,463,818 of CM067363.1, read as the reverse complement.
TTGATCTATCCGCGGTAATGAATAGGTGTCTTTGATGCTAAGATCATTAAGGCGACGGTAGTTGATGCAAAACTGCAAAGATCCATCCTTCTTGCCTGCTAGTACTATGGGACTGGCCCAGGTGGATGCTGAGAGCTCTATGATGCCTGTCCGCAACATGTCATTAACTTACTGGTGTGCTTCCTCTTCCTTGTGACTGGGGAGACGTTGTATGGGTTGTCGTACTGGTTGATTATTTCCGGTGTCGATTGAATGTCGCACAAGGTGAGTTTCTCCTAGGTCCATGTCTCCTAATGAGAAACTTTCCTGATATTTAAACAGTATCTGTCGTACATCACATTTGTGAGATTGTGTTAAACCAATTGTGGCACGCAAATATAAGTTATGCAGATGTTCTCGTAAGTTATCCTCAGAAGTTGTTACTGGTGTAGGTGCGGTAGGTGGTGTCTCCAGTGATACCACATCCACCAGATGGCCACAACGAACTCCTGGGACTAGTGTTAGTGGGTCTGCTGTGCCATTGAATACCCTGAAAGGTATGTGATCCTTGTTGCTGGTGTCCACGATCGTCTGTGGGCTCACGCATTGGGAGGCGATCATGTAGTCGGGGTCGGGTTCCAGCATGACTGTGTGTGTTGCTTCCTAATTGTGGTGCGGTGGCCCATAGAATCTCCTCTTGTCCCAGCTCAACTGTCGCTGTTGATGCCAATATCACCGCACATGTATCGTACAGTGATGATTCCGGTCCAAGGGGTATGTGACGGCCGAGTATGTCTAATTCCTGTTGGCTGCAATGTCTGATGGCTTCGCTGGCACTGAGGAATTCAGAACCAAGCAGGGCATCGTTTTGAATAGAGGCCACTACAACTCGCTGAATGAATTGCATTTCTTCTATCTGTATCACGAGGTTTACTGAACCAGCCACAGGAACATCGGCTCCGGTAGCTGTTTGTAGAAATATGTTAATAGGCCTAAGGGGTGGCTTTTTATGAGGCGGGATGCTCTCATACAAGTGCTTGTTAAAAACTGTGATGGAAGCTCCAGTATCTACGGTGGCACTAGTTGAAATGCCACTGAACAGGCAAGCACATTTTTATACTACTTTGCCGTGTGCTTGAGGAAAAGTTTCCATTGATACTGCCTGAGGGCTCTCTTTTGGTGCAGTATCATCCTGTATGTGGTCTGTTTGTTTCTGGATGGCTTCCATGAGTGCGATAGTTGGCTGAGTCGGGAATGGACCGACTCGCCGTCGATGCTGTCATGATGGCTCAGACCACGGAGGAGCTGGGGTTAGTAATGGTGGTGTTGTTGATGCGGTGGGACTGTACTGTGAATTTGTGTACACAGCTGTTTAGACAGGACTGGTGCGGTAGCGGCAGAGGGCTACCTGTGCCAACCACTTGAGACAATGCATCATTGGATGTTTAGTTGATGCGCAAAAGAAGCAGTGGCGACGTGGTTGTCTGTCGCCCTTGGTGTGATGCCTCTTTTTGCGGATCCAAGATGCTGTGTGCTGGCTGTTATCCATGTCATTACTACCGCTGTTGGTTGCAGTGGGTGATGCTGTTAGGACTTGTGAACTGCATACCACCAAGCGGCACTGGGTGTTAAGTACTTTGACAGTGGGTCATGGTGCTTGTATAAACGTTGTTTCGGTGGAGGTGCTACAACCAGCCATTGTCGTTTTACATAGGAAAGAAGGTTTGTGAGATGTGGTTGCTGCGGGGTCACAACTTTTCGCAGACGGAGATGTTGGCGGTGCTGCAAACGCAGTGTGCATCGTAGGCACCGACTTTTGTGAAGCTGGGTGCGTAGTGTGTTTTGTTGATGTTGAGGTAGCGTTGTTAATTGTAGATGTGTCCACCTGACATTGTTGTCTGGCGACCATAGTTGAGCCGGGTGCAGGGGTGGGCACCGAAGTGACACTTTAATCGGTGCCCGTTCTAGTTTACGGGTGACTCTGTCTGCAGTGTACGTTGGTAAGCTGTGGGTGTTGTAGAGGGAGGCCGGTGCGGACACCGTTCCTTCCAGTGGCCCAGCTGACGACATCCAAAACATGCATTTGGCGGCTGTGTGTGTGTGTCGTCACGTTACTTGGTGTTGGGTGTGTTGTCGATTGTGTCACAACTGTCATGCTGAGTGTAATGACTAAGTTGGCGTGTGCTGAGATCTGCTTTGATTTCTCTTCTAACATATCGTGCATGTGCTATCGGTTGTTATTGTGCTGGTTCCTGCATCCTGCGGCATTGCTGTGGCCTCCCCGGTGTGACTGGCCACGCCTTCTTCCTCTAGGCGCGTGATTCTGACTGGTGGGGTGTTCATTTGGTGTGGTCCTGCGTGCATCTGTTGCTGATGTGGATGCAGATGCAGATATGGGGTCGGTGGCGATAAGGAGGTGTGCATCGTTCAATTCGTTAATCGGATGCAATTGGTGGTTATTAGCTGTTTCCCGCTCCAAGAAGTTTTCAATACGAACAGCCGTTGTGGTTAACGACTGCAAATTGTAATGTTCTATAAGAAATAACGTTTCCTTTAGAGTGGGCTCTCCGCTCAACGATTGATGAATGTGTCGAGATGAAGATGTGTTACACCCTCGTGATTAGTGCTGGGGTATGCGTGCATAACAAGCCGTCAGATACGACTTGATAATTCTGGTAGGGTTTCCTCAGCTCATCTACGCAAGTTCTTAAGCTGTAGGCAACTTTTTTCTCCGAAGGTGGTGTATCCAAATCATTCTGACAATGCACTTTCCAGTTCCATGTACGTTGGTGTGGTGTCTGACCCCAAATCTGCCAGGACCTGTAAAGATTTGCCTGACAGTTTGGCGGCCAGATACGTTCCCATTTGCTGATCCATGCATCGGTTGGTGCAGCTAATGATTTCAAATTGGCACTTGTAATTGGCCCAGTCATTCTCCCTACTAAATTGGGGAGGGAGAATGACTCAGCCATGGCCATGATATGATGCTGGTCTGCGTGTTGGTGGTGCTGTTTGTGGTTGTTCCCGCTGATGGTCTCACTGATACCGTGTGTGAAGGTTATTTCCGCTGATGATGTTCAGTACGATTTACATGAGTAGGTTCCGCTAAATACTGCCCTGATGCGGGTCCATAGACAGGTGTTGGTCTGTACTATGTATGTGTCGCGGAGGTTCTACCAGTCACTGTATCAGGCATTCTTCGTACAGAGGAGGTCCAGGAGAGTGACGGGGGTGGGGCATGCTGTATGATGGTGTAGGTCTTCTGGCGTAATAAGGCAACTGTTTTGCCACATCCCTTTGTTCGTAACACTATACACCCTTTGGCCTTCCCAGTGTGTTTCCTTTCCCCACCACGCTGGATGGACGGCCACTACCTCACACAGGATGCAGCCTAGGCTAGGCGCCTCTCCGTATATGCCTGAGATTAAGGACCATGGCCCATGGGACGATAACCTAGTTGACCCCTGAATGAGTAGGTACAGTAACAGATACCCATCAAATGGTCATCTTAGTGATGGCTCGAAGCCGGCATAGACCGTACTATGAAGGTGATGCCCACGAGACATCATTTTAGTGCCGTAGCCTGGCATAGATCATTCTACGAGGTCATCCACCTTTCGGCATACTGGGATCACGACTGAACACTGTCTTCAGTTCACGAAGTAACAGGTCACGCCCTCTCACACATATACCATCCTGCTTCCCAAAGAAGCACTTTTCATGTTCTCTGATCACAGGAGGCATGACTCGCAATACGAACGCTTGCCATGGCTTGACTGTACATTGAGCCATCTTGACCACTCATAACCAAGAATGGATTGATAAACTGACATGATCAAGACGACCAGCTGGCGACCCAGTCAATAGCAATCACCATCTGAGCTCACGCTCAGGGGTAACCGATGGTCTGATCGGTATCTATCTGTCAACAGTATACGAACCTTGACCGTTTTACCCGGCCTTGCCTGCAGGCCATCTCTAGCAAACACAGCGAACTTCTAGTCTCCTAGAGATATCCTGGGTGTGGACTATTATAGCATGTCCACTCACTGAGAGAGGATGAACCAAAAATCTCAGTAGCCCAAACAATACGCTGACTAGACGGTACCAGAGTAGGATGTTAAGTCATCCTTCGTTAGACACGGAGGTCTTCGGTATCTCCTTTGCACTATACACCAGCTTGTTGGTTTACACGTCTCCGGACCCTCGCGGGCCCACTGCCACCTGTTATGGCAAACCTTTCGAGGAGCCTATCCCTCTTAGTCAATGGTACCAATGGATAATATGGTGACGATATTCGGATAGAAGGTGATACGGGACACAGTGCATGATGGACGGGGCATTGGTCACCTGATGATGCAGGTGAGTGCATTGGGCATGAAGTATTGATGTGCCCCTGTAGGTGTGTTTGTCATGGTCGACCACGATCTGGCAAAGGTGTTAGACGCCTATCGCGGATGTCCGACAATGTGATGTAGTTGGTACCTGCCTGCAAGGCATCGAGGAAAGCCTCCTCGCTGATCAGCGAATGCTCTTGTTGTTATACGGTACTGGTAATTCCGCACCAGGGAAATTTAGGTCATGATCATGAAGAACACGTGCGGCTCTCCTATCATAAGACGCCACTTCTAGGTCAAGTGTATACTGGCCGTCTGATGAAGGAGACTGATACTAGTGGGTGTTGAGTGTAGGCATAGATTCGCTTCTCATTCGAGCCCCACATTGGGCACCACCCACAGCCTCTGCATAGCTCGTGCAGCGCACCAGGCAATGTCACACTAGACTGTGGCCAAAAAGTTAAATATCACACACGACACATTTCAGCATGGTCTGGCAGATCTGATGAGTTGTCCACCAAGAATCACCACCCATTCTACATACCATGAGCTATTACATCGCGGCCATGATGCCCCATCCGCAGGAAGGCTCCTCTGACATGTTGAAAGTTAGGATCTCTTCTACTATTCAATTAGTTGCCCCCGGATGGTGATCCGAGGGCATACACAAACTGTAGATGTGGATGCGACAATTGCTGGTCGGAAACTAAGAACTGAAATCCGAGAGCCACCGCTGCGGTTATATGGTAACCACAGTCAATAAGCGGTTGCCCACATCTTTCACTGCTCTGGCCACACAACCTGCCACCCTTCTCTCTCGTCGAAGTGTGGTCTCGATTCTTGTTTCTGCCCACCTTTTCTACCACTCAGCCAATCAGCGGGCGATCTGTAGCCAATCAGGGTGCTGACTACAAGGACGTTATCACGTGATGGACATCCTCCCCATTTATTTAGTACATACACACGTTTATGACATTTTCGAGATTTTGACGATAATTTAATGGGCTAAGCAGTTTAAAGAAATTACATGCACCTACTCGGTACATTTTAGGATGCATTCTCTCCCGACACTGGCACGTGTTGTCAGGGAAGCATGCGCCATACGCGATCTCACGGATTTATTCATTTTACAAACCTCTCTTATATGGCTTTATATATGCATACTATCCTACTAAGGGGAGCGTGCTTGGAACGTACCCGGAGCAGTCGCCCCGTACTCAGCTGAGCTGGGACAGTTCATACCCGTCCGGCCAATCCGTGCTACAGCGTCGCATAAGCCATCATGTAGACCATCGTGTAGACCATCATTAAACCATCGTGCATCGTGTAGGCCATCGCATCTTGCATCGTGTAAGACTTCATTCATCGCATCGAGCATCGTGTAAGCCTTCGTTCATCGCATCGAGCATCGTGTAAGCCATCGTGCATCGTGTAGACCATCGTGTAAACCATCGTACATCGTGTAAGCCATTGTGTAGACCATCGTGTAAACCATCGTAGCATCGCATCGTGCATCACGTCAGATATCGTAACATCGCTTTGCCCATCACGCATCGCCCTATCTACAGGGCGATGAAGCGATGGCCCTTCTAAGCCATCATAAGAAAGAGTTTATATACATTGACCGTAATTTGCCTGAAAGTTGTTTCTTATCGAGACACAGATTCTAGTGGCGAATTTTCAGAAATTGTCTTCTACTCGCCTGCAAATGAACACTCATCAAGACCGCTGTAGAGGCCGGCTCTGGCTGGATTGGCCATTAAATGGTTAATTGTGCACGAAGTGGGCACTATACATGTTTCAGTGCAATATCATATAAATGTACTACTCCCACCACGCCTAACTAAATCCTTTTCCAATTGATACATTTGATTTGTCTCTCAGTAATGTATATAGTACATGTTAAATGATACTATGCACGTATATATATATATATATATATATATATATATATATATATATATATATATATATATATATATATATATATATATATATATATATATATATATATATATATATATATATATATATATATTTCAAATTTAATGTTTTACGTACAATGAAAAATGGTGTACCAATGTTACTCCTATCCAATGTTTCGGTTATATTGCCATCCTGTTTTGTCTCACTGCCTTATTGAGTTACCTCTACCTTTATGTTCAATACCATGCATGTACTAATTTATAATTGTCTAAAATTTCCTTCTGTCTGACATGACTTATCCTGCTCACAATTTTCTTATATCATCCGCCTCACAGATTCCATATAGCAATACCAAATTATCTCTGTTCAACACGATCTTTCAGATGCAGTAGTGAACTACGTGATGCTTAGCCTATCACGAGGAGAAAAGACCTGATATCGTATTTACATTGATAACTGGCCATTTAGGGCAAGCCTAGATATATTTATAACTATAGATATGTTCTTAATTAATTTTTCTCATGCATGACACACAATCCATGGCACATCTCATAACATGTCTAGCCCATCAGATTCCCTTTTTATCTCATTGCCGACCCATTTAACAATGTCCTCTACATGTAATACATTTAATGTCTATTCATGTTGACTTCAAATAGTCACACAATTCAAATAATACACAGCCAAGTGAGGAAACTATTCAGCTGCCATCTGTTTTCTGCTGACTTTATTTGTCAGTCTTATATTGCAGCATTTACTATAGCTAATTAACCATATCCCACCCCAACTCCACTCCCTTTCCCATATGCCCACCAAATTCCCATGCTCATCTTGCAATAAACCAGTGAAAGTAAACCAGCAAGCATTACTGTGTGATTGTTGTGGTGACTGAGTGCGTAGAACTAGCTCAAAGCTAACGACCACAGATTATGAATTACTAGAAAATAATAAAGAGCCATGGTGGTGTATTAGCTGCAACAAAATCTTATTCCCATTCAATCACCACGACAACAACACCGAATTTTACTAAACAGGTTAGGTCCCAGCATTATAATAAACCCATTTAATTTAAATACATCACATGAATGTATACTCTCTGAAACCTATACTGATGATGAAACTATCACTCTTCCCCAACCAGAGTGTACATATATTTTACAGACTGAATTTAATGATGAAATGATTAAAAACAATGAGGCTGTGTCTTTCTCAGCAATGCATATTAACATCAGATGTCTACCAGCACAAATTAAGTCCTTTTATCGAAAACAGTTCTCTAGAATTTAATATTATCGGAATTACTGAGACGTGGAGCTACTATTATTGACAATATTCTCTCAAATAACACATTCAATTCAAAAACACCATCAGGTATTTTTGTGGAAGACATGGACTCGGACCATTTACCCATTTTCTACGTAGAAAGAGAGAAAGTTGTCAAATATAAATTGGAACCAGGTGATTAATTGCGAACTCTGTGAAGATGCCTACAACATATTCCACACTATATGTACTAATGCCTATGAATCTGCTTTCCCACTAAAAAATTAACAAATTTCAAGCAAAATCCTACTAAACCCTGGCTAACACGAGGACTGATAGCTGCTTGTCACAAGAAGAATAAGCTATATCTAGCATTTATTAAAAACCTGACAACATACAATAATACTCAGTTTAAGAAATATAGAAATAAACTGAACCAAATTATTAGGATAGCTAAAATAAATTATTACCATTATAAATTTGATGAACAACAAAATAACATAAAGGAACTATGGAAATTAATTAAGTTACTATTAAATAAACAAAAGGGTAAATCAGAAACATCACAGTTTATCTGCAATAATACTATCATAACAGACAAAAATGATATAGCAGATAAATTCAATGAATATTTCATTAAAATTGGACCTAAATTGTCAGATAAAATCCAAGATAGTTCAGAAATTCAACTATAGGACTATCTGATGTCGAGAGGGAGCCACCAAAACGCAATGTTCCTATCCCCAACAGACAGAGAAGAAATCTATAAAATTCTAATGCATATTAACCCAACTAAAAGTGCAGGTATTGATCATTTTAAATGGAAAATCTTTAAAGCGTGTATTACAGAAATACTAACCCCACTAAATCACATCTGAAATCTCTCACTCTCCTAGGGTGTATTCCCATCTCGTTTAAAAATAGCATGTGTATCACCTATTTATAAAGCTAAAGATCCATCTGACTTTACGAACTATAGACCCGTCTCAGTACTCCCGCCTTTCTCAAAACTTCTGGAAAGGTTATACTATAATAGAATCTTTAACTGCCTAAACAAAAATTCAATCATCTACCAATCTCAGTATGGTTTCAGAGAAAACACTCCATCATGTTTGCCATTGGGGACATGATAGAGAAAATCTCTAAGTCGCTAGAAAAAGAAGAACATACGTTAGGTATATTCTTGGATCTTTCCAAAGCATTTGACACCATTGACTATGCAATACTATCAAAAAAACCATAACATTATGGCATAAGAGGCATCGCTTTGGATTGGATTCAAAATTAGAAACAGTGAAACGGAAAAAAACTATAAATTGGTTTAAAGCTAATAAATTATCCCTGAATATCAGCAAAACCAATTTTCTATTATTTACAAGATATAATCAAGTAAACGAAGAGCTTGCTCTCCCAAAACTCTATATAGATAATCAAGAAATACAGGAAACAATATGTTAAATTCCTAGGAGTCATTTTGGATAAACAACTAAGCTGGGAGAAGCATATCGAGACGATCATATCCAAGGTGGCGAGGAATATTGGTATCATGCGCCGACTCAAATCGTATTTCCCACCTGATATTCTAAGAACTCTATATAGCACATTAATACTTCCACACATCACATACTGCAATGCTATCTGGAGTAGCACACATCAAACCAAAATTAAAAAACCTAAAATCACTGCAAAAGCAATATATTAAACTATTCTCACAAGCAGTGAAGGGCCAAGATACCTTTAAAACAAACACAATTCTAAAACTTGAAGACATTGAAAAGGTCCAATTATTTACTATTTTAAGAGATTACCACAATGGCAGCTTACCCACATCATTATCCAATATTTTTGCACCCAATACAGACATATATACTCACAAAACACGAACAAGTTCTAACCTACATGTCGCATATCACCGAATAGAGGCAGCTACACGCACACCATCCCATCAAGCAATACAATTATGGAATAACACAGATGCAGACACATGTGCGCAAATTCTTACAACAAAATCATTCAAAAACTACATAAAGACGAAAATTATTGAGAGCTACTAGAAGCCAGATTACTAAAACACACACCAGAAACCCTTAATGACCAAAAAGGAATAATTTCCTATAATGTAATGAATGTTCTGTTGGCTATGGTGGGACAAATTTGAACTGACACTGTTGCTGCCTGTGACAGTAACAGACTACAATTGAATCGGTTGCAAAATACGCCATGGCAGCTATGTTCCAAGACAGCGGAACCTGTCTATAGCGGCCACTCGCTTTCTGGATCCAGGAGGTGAGGGTCCTTTAAAGCAGGTTGACATAAGACCCCAGGTCCTGAAAAGTCGCTGCCCTCTTGTATTATAAGCCACTACCTATATTCCTAAAGGTATAAAATAACCAATTTTTAGTGACATATTATTTATTTTGCAATGTTGTATAAATGTGGTCTTTGTACACAAGTTCTTCAGCTGTAAGTCACCAGGACAACACATATGTAGGAAATATGTACATGTACATGATGTATGAGTGCTGATGATAAAAATAATAATAATAATAATAATAATAATAATAATAATAATAATAATAATAATAATAATAATAATAATACATAATAGTAATAATGATAATAATAATTAAAATAATAATAATTAAAATAATAATAATACATGTAAATAATAGTAATGGTGTTGTTGTTGTTGTTATTGTTATAATTAAATATAATGATAATAGTAACGCGACAATAATAATAATAATAATAATAATAATAATAATAAATAATAATGGTGGTGACAACAATAATTACACACGATAATGAATAATAATCGTAATTTCACTGAATAGTAATAATACTCCGCAAGATTGTCACTCCACTCCCTCCACCAGCCCTCCCAACCCCTCTCCCCCAACATCCTTTATGTAAAATATTATGTCGTATGTCATGTCTCCACACGTAATTTTTTTTTATGTATTGTATCGTACTCTATGTCATTTGTAATATAAAATATCCATGTACATGTATATTAATGTATAAACATAATATTATAAATTTATGTTATATGTCAAGAGCCCACCGCATCATAAGCGTTGCCTTTGTTGGATGTCTGTATTGAATTGCTGAATTATTTACCTATATGGAAATAAAGAATCTTGAATCTTGAATTATTGGAATTGGATGCTTTGGATGCTTCTGGTACGTGATGCTTTGCGGTAAGCCGCCACAAGGAAGATAGGAAATGTCATAAGATCTAGAGTATTGGCGTGAACGTCTTGGAAACTGCAACTTATCCAAGCGAGGGGTGACAATGATACTGGTCATGGCATGGGTTGCCCACTTTCCATCAACAGTGCAGTCATTCATAGGCGCCTTGCGAGAGAGACAATGTCGGAGCGTATTGCTTCATAATCTAATATACGTTCAACCCTTCAGAAACTAGATCATAACTTGATTTGTAATTATTTTCAAACTTGTCACCCGTTATTTCCTTATTCTACACACTCTAGAGGTCATTTTGATATATGGTAGTATTAATTAATATTTTGGTATGGGTAGCTCGCTAACTAAGCGACCTTTTAGGCCCTTGCTGCAGCACTAACACGGCCTCTTCTAAGGCCATTGAATGCGTCTGGTGCTTATCCAGTAAAGACACTAGGCGTAGTCACAGGACATAGAGCCATGCTTGAAATTCCGATAGGCTTACACTAACAGGTCACCTTGACACTCAGGATAAAATAAGATGTGTCTTCTAACACGCTCTTTGATGATGCACGATGCAAGTAACTTATGTCAAACATGAAAGTTGGAAATCTTACCAGTGAATTACCTTGTCCCCAAGGGGGATGTTAAAATTGTCATTGGAAATTATTAACACCTCTCAAAGTTCTAGAGTGTTCGAGAATCTGGCCACGTTTGAATAGAATCGGAAGAAAACTCTAGGCGAAAACACTGTTGAAATATTGCTCCCATAGGTTTACTATGGGAATATGTGGCACGGAATGTGACCGAAAACTGCTGGATGGATCAACTTCAACTGTGATACCAAATCAAGTCAATATATGGCCTAGAAGTTCACCAAATTCCTAGTCGATCGTAGCCAAACAAATCATTTGTTTCACGGTTTGTCATCCTGCATTCATTTCTGCAAAAATTGAAAGCTGATATTTTAGACCCAAAAATGTGCCCCTGGCGGCCATTTTGAAAAGATATTTCAAAACTCCATTAGTAACACCCTAGCCAAGTATGGTAGTGATCAGATCAAAATTGTAGGCGTAGTCGCACTTCAAATATCAATACTGAAAATCCCCATTTCGGGACCTTTTGCCCACGGAAAAGTGGGTAACTCGAAAACCATTTGTGCAGATTCAAAAGAAAACCAAGAGCACACTATTCCAGACTGGTTAGCAGAAGTTGACCAAGTTTGGTTGTTGATCCGTTGAAAACTGTAGGAGGAGATGCGGCCAGAAATCTTTGACGGAGAATAAGAAAGAAAAAAAGATCCTGAATGACTTTAATAATTTGCGATTGCAGGGCAGATTAAATAAAAAACTAACTCCTAAACACATGCCATAATAACGCAGGTTATCAGCCTTGTATTGATCAGTATCGGTCCAGTAAGCGGCGTTGTCAGGCTATAAGTGGGCTTATATTCAACAAACTAGCAACGAGTAATTAATTCCCCTCCCAAAATTAATATCTACTAGGATCTAGGAACTAATAATGAATTCAATGGACATGATTTAATGCCTGGCCAAATAGGCCTATGTGAGAGATAAACATCAACACAGACCATTGGACTCAATTGTTCGTAATTTATTCATGTAAAACCCCTGAACCAATGTCATTGTAACATTAACGTTTTAATGACTGATTTTGGGCAAAGAAATCAGAATATCTGCTTATTGATATGTCAATGTGCAGGCCAAGAGAAGACCATTTTTGAAAATTTACCACCGGAAGAACTGGCTCGCTTATCGAGATAGTCTTCTCTTGACCTGCAAATGGACATTCCTCAGGACCTATACAGAGGCCGGTTTTGCCCGTCTTTGACATGAAAGGGTTAATAAACTAATAATAAAGTATTAATATCTCTATACTTAGGGCCTACGGCGCTAACCGTTTTAACCACAAATTCCCAGAATCGCAATTTCAATGCAGTTATACAGATAAGCCGTTTCGTATTTTGAAACTTATTTTACTGGAACCTGTTGCAACACCAGTATGCAATTAAAGCAGCTTTAAGTTAAAGGAATTTCAAAATAGTCGACATATTATTTATAAGACCGTCATGGAGATGCGAGGTTTTGGAACGGTCAATAACGCTCGGCATGCCAGGTCACTATTCTCTATAGTAGCGAGATATAGTGGCGAATGACTGATTTTACCCCTTGAATCGGAATGTCTAATACACTTAAATCAATTATAATTTAATAAATCGTCTAGTGAATAATTTGAAACTATCTTGACAGTCAAATTACTTTCAAAATATGCAACAAATTACATGAATAGTTGGCTTGAGATTTTGATTTTAGAAGTTTGGTGTTCGAAAGATTAATAATCACTTTGTTTCTTAGCACGGCATTTAAAGGTCAGACGGAAACTGGGTAATCGGTGTACAAGCAAACCCTCGGCTGTATGCATCATTGCGGGTAGAAATTATGCTCCGGATTACTGATTATAGTAGGCCTACATCTTTGGATCCGGATAGTCAATATTGTGATTAATTAATTAAGTGGCACGACTTTGTACAATATCGGGAAATTTAATAGGCATCCAAGAGTTCTGAACGATAGTTGCTTTTCTAAAATACAACAATTGTAATTCACATCCTTATTAATTAGAACTAAGGAATCGAAATGGATAACGCAACCTCGATTAATTTAACACGTGTGGCGGCGTCACGCTACATGTTACCTATTTCTGTGGCTATTATCAATGGCTTAATTACATGTATAACCATCGCTGGTAATTTACTTGTACAGATATCGGTATTCCGATTCAAACGTATCAGGACGAATTCGAATTTGCTCATCATGGCATTGTCCGGGACAGACCTCGCCGTGGGATTAGGATCTATGCCACTGCAGCTGTATTATGAACTGGCGAGAAGATGGACATTGGGTTGGACCGCGTGCTATCTCTTTAGATCTGTACAGTATACGTGTGGTAATGTTTCTGTGTTAATGATATGTGGCATTCCTACTGACCGGTTTATTGCTATAAAGAGCCCACTAAAATACCGAAGTAGAATCACGCGCCGCGTAATAGTGAAAAGTATTGTCGTGGTTTGGCTGATCGCAGCTTCGTCAATGTTTCTTGGGCTATATTTCTTTGGTCTTGTGTACAGAGAAGATGTATTAATTTGTTCTGTGATAGCCGATCACGAATTAATCATAGTGTGGGTGATAATGCTGTCATGCGTTCCACTAGCTGCAACTGTTAGCTTGTATTGTTGCATGCTCTGTATTGTATATGTGAAACGAGTACGCATTCGAACTAACAAAGGAAGATACAACTATAAAGCAATCCGTACTGCCTCAATTATTATTGGAGTTTTTCTTGCGTGTTGGTTACCAAGGATTACGAATTCCGTGTTGTATACAGTGTGTCCGACTTGTCCTTGGAGCGCTCTACAGCTTACACTTACAAACTGGTTAGCGTTAAGTAACTCAGCAATGAATCCAATCATATATGCTATGACAAATGCGGATTTCAGAAATTCTTTCAAAGACATTTTATTATTGATCGTAAAGTGTAAATCAACAAGATAAAACCATAAAACGCATGCCTTTTAGAAAAAGAATTATGTTGCAAGTGTTTATCAAATGGAAGATAGAGTTTCTATCCCATTCGTATGCCCATGACAACGGCATATGAGGATTATTTGTACATTAACAATGGCGGTAGAAATACAATATTATTATTATTATTATTATTATTATTATTATTATTACACCATCTCCGCCGCGATGCCGACGAGGGCTACGACAGTGGGACCGCTTACATTATAGTGATAACAACATTAATTATTTTATTATTCTATTTTAGGCCCTTGCATACGCAACCATACACGTAAGCTGATTAGAAGTTCCAGCGGCGCTGCAGACCTGACAACACAGCACGCCCTGTAACATTCCCCCAACATTGATTTTAAGCACAGAAGCAAAAGTCAGTTATAGCGTAGGGAAAATGCTGGCGCAATTGAAAAAGTTACTGAACCTTTCAATTGGTGGGTATCAATAGTTCGCGTTGTTACGGCAAATGACTAGGCATGCATTTTGATTTGACCTGAAACAACTCAACAAGGCTTTTAATATATATATATTGCACGGGTTGTAATGATGTTTGGAAATTGGATGGTACCAGTGGTTTGATCAAGTCCTCCTTGATGAAGAACGTCTGAAACTTAACAGACTCGTCACAATGAACACAGATCAGGGAGTATGTTTCCTACAGTATCGTTACCTAGCCTCGTAGCGAAATCATTAAGTTTGTTCTACAACACCTTACCGACACTGTCTATGACAGTTAGCCGAGGATGTCGGTTTGTGTTCGCTAAGGTGTCGTACACTCGATGTCGTTGTGAAGGGAATTCCACTATCGTTAGATATGACCTCGGTAAATATTTTGCACACCTTCTCTGTGACTGATTAATGGAATTTATATGGCATACGTGTCTTTATCGGTAGTTGGTAATGGGATGGTCTGAGATGTGTGTGGGTCGCGCTAATGAGGCGAATGCATCTATAGTTAAACTACTGTTCGTAAAAGTGTAAGTAAATTCAAGTTAAGTGAGTTTCTCCATTTTACTGACATTTATTTACAATGATCATCAGGTTATATCTTGTGTTATGACTGTGTTTTGTGTTGCTTTACTTTGCATTGCTTTGCTTTACATTGCGTTACATTATAATAATAATAATAATAATAATAATAATAATAATAATAATAATAATAATAATAATAATAATAATAGGATATTATATAAATATTGCGTGCTCTAAGCGCTTACAATAATAAAATAAAATGCTCATACAGTCGGATATGCCTGACGGAACAAAAACGTTTTAAGATTTGATTTAAATATAGCTAGAGTGGATGAAGATTTAAGACTAGCTGGAAGATCATTCCATTCTGTAGAGCAACAAAAGCAAATGTTCTGCGCATGCGTGCATACGTTCACCCAACCCACCCACCACAACTCTTTATGGAGGTGACGTAAATAAAATAAAGGATGGCGGATTAAATTTTATAGCTGATGAAATAAATGTATTTGCATTTGGCTTGCTACTTATTTATTCTAGCCGATAGGGAGATGTATTTGTATTTTCTCTCTGTCCGTGCTTGAAAAGCAAGATAACGAGGAATACCAGAGAACGATGGCTTAACAGCGGGGTATGAGCTGTCAGTAAACGAACGACTTCGTTGACACAAATATAATTTAACGACATGTTTGAGCTCACCCAAATTTACTCAAAGACACATTGGCGTTAATACCAGACGAAACTTTCAGAAACATGACCCCAGATTGCCACGGAGATTTCAGTGCATGTGAAACCTTTTCATGCAAGATGACAGAACTTCTAAAAGGCTTAGATGCAGTTTCATTTTACATATATGACACGTTCATTTATGAATCGACACTCGAAGAGCATGATAATGCATAGAAGGAACGATTAACTGGATTAGACAATCACGGCAAAAACTAAACAAAGACAAATATGTGTTTCAACAGAAAGAAATAGATCTCTTAGGACAATGGATTTGGTCATTATCCGGACAAAATACGTGCTATTATCGACATAGAGGCACATATGAATAACACAGAACCTAGACGTGTTTTGTGAATGATTAATCAGAATTGTCTGGTATATATTTATATTAGTTTGATTCTATTTTAGTGATATTTGTGTAGTCAATGTGTGTTATTCAGCATTATTCATCATCCTCATCATCATCACCTTACGATTACCTGAACTATTAATTTAATTGATTAATTATGTTTACTGTTCTAATAACTGTATACTTTTCACAGACGCTGTTCAATGAGGGCACGATTGTCGTGAGATTTGCTTCATTTTCTGGTTGTTCAGTGGCACATTTGCTAGACCATATGTGACCAACTATCGCGGATGACACACTGCTTTGAACTATATTATAAGAGACTCATGGAATTGAGATGGTCAAGTGAATGGTCCTTTGCAGCTTTAGCTAGGCCACGCCCATCTCTAGTTAAGCTCCAGCTACACCTCGCTCATGTTGGGATCGATCGATCCCCGAAGCCCCTGACTATCCATTTCCAGAAAACTATACAGGTAAGCGCTTGCATATTTTGAAGTTAATTTGACTGGGTGATGCTGTTACCTATGGCAGCAACAGCGCCCAGTCAAATTACTTTCAAAATATTCAACAGAATACTTTTTTAATGGTCAATACACACAATTCATACAACCTGACGGACTATTAAGCGTTTAAGACGGACTAAATCGAGTCATTCATGACGTAATGATTATGCCGTCATCCTACACATCGCGTAGTTGATTATGACGTCATATGATGTATGCATATATTGGAAAAGTAAATTGATTCATCATGGCTCAGCTGGATGCTGAACTAGTGTTTCTTACATTTGATTGTAATTAGGGAGTGGAGATGGTCACTGATGTACCCTGTATCATATTGATCATTTAACTTATGTGAATGGAGGAATCCAGTTTTAGCTATGTCCTGACCATATTTAGCTAAGCTCTACCCACACTTCGCCCGTGTTGGGATCGATCTCTGAACTCCCATATTATCAATTTCTAGAAAACTATACAAGCAATATGTTGAATATGTTGAAACTAACTTGACAGTGTGCTGTTGCTGGCCATGCCAGCAACATCACCCAGTCAAATTAGTTTCAAAATAGTTTCGAAATACCCAGCAACAAGTTTATTAAATAGTAAAGACCTACAATTCATTCAACAACGCGTAGCCCGTCATCAATTAAGCGTTCGTGACGAACTTAGTTACATAATTGATTATGACGTCATATTACAAGCCATATGGTTGATGACGTCATAAGATTGCTGAATAAACTGGAATCATCCACTGTTGTTGCAGCGGAAATTACTTTCCTATGGAAGAGCATATAGCTAGAGAAAGGCGTGTTATGAGGTGGGAGATATGTACTTTTAAATATTATGATTATTGAAAATCAATATGCTGATCATTGCGTAAATTGTATGTGTGTTTGCATTAGTGATGGGTACTTAGGGTAAATCAAACTGTTCAGTTTTTCTGTTCAGTTTTCAGTAAACATGTTACAATATATTTGTTTTCACTTGCAACATAGGAAATATGCACATAGTATTGAACAATGCTGTGCACTTACTATTAGCTCGCCGTGGAGGCCAGCAGAAGAATGTCTAACATTAGCGTTACAAGAATGGCTTTATACCAAATATTGTGCATCGACGCAGACGATAGACTCTGAAACAATGGAGCCAGCAAATATATATCTAAAATATAGGACTACCAGGTCACTTCTGGAATCTCCTCGGGGACTATATTGGAAGTCAGAGTAAAGAATAAAGTGAGAGGGCATGTTTCGAGCTATGTAGAACTAGCACAGGAGCATGAGAATCGGCTATGTGTATGTTAGAGCACTGGAATGTGCGGATGATATTATGTATATCACAGGCACATTTTTGCAAATGCAGATACCCCTAACATTGCAAAGAAATATACATCAAAGCAAAGATTTCTGCATAATGTCACCAACAGTGCCCAGCGTGGTATGCAACAGAAGAATTGAGGATTCTCCAAACCTCCAGTTAGGTCAGAAAGTTATCACTAATGAGGCAAAGATGGTCCACCTAGGGTTAACCAGACGATCAGGTGGGAAGGTGAAAATAAAGCCACATATAACCAGCGCTCGCAGAGCCATGTATGCCCTAATGGGGGCTGGCCTCCATGGCAAACGTGATATCAAACCTATGTTGTTATACAAAATATGGACTATGTATATGTCCAAGGCTAACTTATGGGCTGAAAGCATGTTCCATAAGTATGACGTATGTCGAACAGCTGGGAAGAGTGCAACGGCAGAGGTTGCGGCAGCTTCAAACATTACCATATAGGTGTGCTAGTGTAGCAGTCTGTGCCTTGTTAGGTGCAGAGGTGGCTGGTCCAATAATAGACAAGAAGGTACTGTCTCTATATGGTAACATATGTAGGAATCCAAATATGAAAGAACACCAGCTGGCAAGCCAGCAAGTGGCAGTTAAGAAGATTGCGTCCACCAGCTCGTTCTCAATAGTAAAAGGAACTCTCTACAAGTACAACCTGCCGCCAGCTTGGGAACTACTAGAGACGCCAAGGAGCAAGTATATAGGTTAAAGTCTCTGGAGAGGAGACCAAAGAAGGGCTATTGGACAGAGAAGTGGTGTGCAGAGGTGGTAGGAAAAAGCTCACCGAGGTTCTTGAACTCTGAGGCAATAGAGATAGGTAAAACACACCATGTATATATTACTGCTAACACTGGTCCCATGGAAGCAAGTCGAAGTTCAACCAGCATATGGTGGATGCAACATGTCTACTGTATGGGACAGAGGAAGCAGAGCGGAACCATGTGATTGCTAAATGTGACTTCTACGCTGAGCTATGCCAAAAGCATATGTCTAGACTGACGATGATCCTATTGACAGTCTATGGGATGCGTGGTGTAACCGAAATGTTCGATGAGCCTCTGATCCTTGTACAGTTAAATCGAGACTTCATGAGTCCTGATGCGCCAGCTGAGCACCACAGAATCATGTATTGACACCACTGGGATAGTCAACAAAGTGGAAAGGTGCACCCGGGACTGTATATACAAACTTCATATACTGGGATGCCAACAGATGAACCTGATGCAATGGGACCACCTGATCGACAATAATTTGGTGTACATATATCACGAATATCTTGAACTATTACACCAGTAATACTCCTGCATGTGGAATATTCTTCTCGCGTTTACATGAAATGCTTCACAGCAATAACCCTGAGCATTTAAAGTTTTCTGTGCGTATAATATATGTGCATAGTCTGTGTAACCATTTATGTATACAACTATAGCCAGTTTGATGGCTGAATGAACCGAATGCGTCCAGATTTTAGACACTTAGCAGCCTGCTTGACTGAACAAATTGATTTATCCTGGGGGCACCTAATGAAAGGGCGGGAATTCCATAACTGAACTGAATTGAATGGGACTGTACTCCTAGTTAGTTAAAATGTCCATAAAGTAACAAATAGTGCTAGATTTAGTTAGGATACGTATCATTTATCAATATATGAGAACATTAACCCCTCTTGTGTCAACTTAAAGGGAAACACCAGACCCTCTATACTACTGCGTATAAAATTAATCTACAGACCGTAACGTTTTCAAAAATATAATTGTAAGATCTGTGCTCAAATTAGAAGTATATATCTTCGTTATTTAAATATGTGATAGATTAGTTAAATTTCTATTCCCGAATGAGGCGTATGACGTCATAAGTTGAACGTTTTTCTCGTATTCATCCAACGCTATCGCAATAAAATTGCGAATTGCGTTTTTATAAGGGGGTTCTCTTCAGCGGTTTTAGGAATATATAAACTATATTTGCGGAAATGTTGAGGAATATATACTAACAGTACTTTGTCTGATTTCTCTGATGGTGCCAATTTTGACGTGAAGTTTTGATCTTGAGATAAATGAATGACGCGATAGTATAGGCAAATCAGTATAATTGCCACTATTGAATCAACACTCTCACTGGGGCTACGGCAGATACTGTTATTAAAGTTTCATCTATTAATATGAGAGTTTAAATAGTTTGTACATACATCCAGTCCATCTTTAAGTACTTATGTTTTCATATTAGCCTCAAAACTTTCTGAAATTTTGTAATGTTAATGTATTTGGCAGGTATCTTCATAGAAAATGGCCATCTTAATGTATGAAAATAACAAAGACATTCCATCAATTTGCGATAGAGTGATACGCGTCTTAATCTCTTCAATCTGTACATATATAAATGATGTCGATATCATTATCACCGATAGAGATACCGCCATCCAAATGCATGCACTCCTGTCTTCAGCGTGCCGTTATTATGGTTCTTGTCAGATGGGATTCAACCTATGACGTCATAGGTTAAATTAACTCTCAGCAAATTATAGTAACATAGCGTTTTTTAACACCATTTTACTCGGATTTATATACAAATGTCGGGGGAAAGCTTTACACAGGTAGCTTAAATATGGGCTCTACAATAGGACTGCGTATTTTATGCAAACGATGGTGACCCTTCTAGTGTTCACCTTTAACTATTTAATGGTAAAACTGACCAAAGCAGTCGCTTCAGTGGTGTTGAGGAATGTCCATTTGCAGGCCAAGAGAAGACTATTTTTTCAGATTTATCACTGAAATGACTGGCTCAGTTACCGGGGATGTATTCCATCTAACCCTGGCAACATGTCACTCAAATATATGTTGTCATAATCCAGCACGTAACATGGTACCTGATGTCACAATCAAAATTCAGTGGCCCCATCAGGAAAATCGAAAGCCTGTCAGAAAATTGTACAAATTGTGTTTTTGATTAATTTACAAGATATTAAACATTATGATGGATATATTACGTTCCATGATATTTATACCATAACATTTCTTTATTTAATCGTATATTGCGTTTTACTTAATAATATTTAATCACGATTATGGATATTTTACATACCATAATATTTATACCATAACATTTCTTTATTTAATCGTATATTGCATTTTACTTAATAATATTTAATCACGATTATGGATATATTATGTTCAATGATATTTATACCATAACATTTCTTTATTTAATCATATATTGCATTTTACTTAATAATATTTAATCACGATTATGGATATATTATGTTCAATGATATTTATACCATAACATTTCTTTATTTAATCATATATTGCGATTTACTTAATAATATTTAATCACGATTATGGATATATTACATTCCACCCATGATATTTATACCATAACATTTCTTTATTTAATCATATATTGCGATTTACTTAATAATATTTAATCACGATTATGGATATATTACGTTCCATGATATTTATACCATAACATTTCTTTATTTAATCGTATATTGCGATTTACTTAATAATATTTAATCACGATTATGGATATATTACATTCCACCCATGATATTTATACCATAACATTTCTTTATTTATTCATATATTGCGTTTTTGCTTAATAATATTTAATCACGATTATGGATATATTACGTTCAATGATATTTATACCATAACATTTCTTTATTTAATCATATATTGCGATTTACTTAATAATATTTAATCACGATTATGGATATATTACATTCCATAATATTTATACCATAACATTTCTTTATTTAATCATATATTGCGATTTACTTAATAGTATTTAATCACGATTATGGATATTTTACATTTCATGATGTTTATACCATAACATTTCTTTATTTAATTGTATATTGCGTTTTACTTAATAATATTTTATCACGATTATGGATATATTACATTCCACCCATGATATTTATACCATAACATTTCTTTATTTATTCATATATTGCGTTTTTGCTTAATAATATTTAATCACGATTATGGATATATTACGTTCCATGATATTTATACATAACATTTCTTTATTTAATCGTATATTGCGTTTTACTTAATAGTATTTAATCACGATTATGGATATTTTACATTTCATGATGTGTATGTCATAACATTTCTTTATTTAATTGTATATTGCGTTTTACTTAATAATATTTTATCGCGATTATGGATATAATACATTCCACCCATGATATTTATACAATAACATTTCTTTATTTATTCATATATTGCGTTTTTGCTTAATAATATTTAATCACGATTATGGATATATTACGTTCCATGATATTTAAACCATAACATTTCTTTATTTAATCGCATATTGCATTTTACTTAATAATAAGACTTTATTTTCTGAATCGATGGATGGACAAAATCCATTTGTGACAGGGATAAGGCTAGTGGGTGCATGTAATGCTGCCTATCGCGCTTTATGGCTTCAACCTGACAACATACAGACTTTACCTGATTTCTCACTAAGAGCAAAATGCGCTTATAGCATGTTGGGCGTAGAATAGATGGAATGGGTAAGTCGATGCAAGGGTCACCAAATCGTGCATGTGCTAAATGGGGATGAACAGAAACTATACGGGCATTATGTAGATGGAATTGATGCAACTAAAAATACCATTTCCTGGGTACTGAACAATCGAAACAAGTTAATTTTGATACAATGAAAAAATTCATCGATCAAATTATAAATGATGGTGAAATTATGGATAGTAATAGCGTACTACTAAGCTACCCATCTAAGATCATCTGCACGTCTCAATTTAGAATTCTTTCAGTCAATAGTAGTAAGATCTTCAGACCTGTCTTCAAAAGAATTTTACTCATGTTCAAATTAGCAAGGATTTATTAACTGAATATGGAATAGACATAGTATATTGGTTACGTGTAATATTGTTGCAAAGTTACATTCATCATTGTTTTTCTCATTCATAACTTAATGTATTCTTAGTTATTGCTCACATCATATTTCAGGTCTTATATTACCACACCCCAAAAATATTTTTACTGTAAGTTGATGGTCGCTTAACACAGCATGAACTTACAGACAGATAGTTTTCAAAATATTTTGCATATCCTGCGATAATACCCATTAAACTTAGTGTAATGCGGCTCACAGGCGCGTAATGGTTAAAAGTTGGTAGTCAGCGTTATTGCTCATAAAGTATGCATTGAGCAGTAGACAACGTGACATTGTTTGTCATGCATGTATATGCTCGTTATTGATCAATCAAATGCGTACCATCTGTTCAAATTAATCACGTCCATGTAAGCCATTGTAACACACGTGTGGCTCTGTATGCCATTGATTGAGGAAATTTCTGTACGTCATTGTATGTACAATATTGTTCGCCAGGTGGTGTTCAAGACATGTGCGGCTGTACGTTATTGTCTCTAGCGAGTTATAAACACTAGTTTTATGCTATATATATTCTCCATAATGGCAACTGATCCATGCTTTAAATATTTAAAGCACTCCACATTTTGGTGCGATCTTGGTAATTCACAAAAAGCTCATACAATCCAATTTGTTGAAAAGTGGTGCATCCTGATGGTTATCCTACTAAACACAGTTTATATCTCAGCATAGTAGCATTTAAACAGTTGATGCAAATCATACCTGATCTTGAAGACGCGGTAAAGTGTGCACAAAAAAGAAAGCATACTATTTACATATTCGTTGGGCAATTCTGTTCCTATTTCTATCTGTGACGAATTTCCGTGTATTGACATATGCTACTTTTTCTGCTCTGATGTAGAACCACAGCCCACACATCGTGGTTTATACCTCAACGACGATGAGTGGGAATAATTCGCTAGCAGCATTACCTAACTTGTACATGCCTCATGACATGATTGATAACAGTGTTTAGCATGATACCACAGTGCTTTTACAGTCTGAAAAAATAAAAGAGAACATGAGTGACATTCCACCCAGTAGCGATTCCGTAGAGATGTCTAATCTTGGGTCGCTTACTTCGGACACTAAATACTGCGATGAGTTTTTTAGCGATGACGATGAACTAAATCTCGCCGATGATGAACTTGTGTATGATACCGTCAAAATTTGTCAGTATTGTAAAACTATGTGTCAGTCACACCATTATTATCCTATGGATCATGTGCAAAAAGGCCAGTCAGAAAGTATTCACATTCATGCTGTGT
The DNA here is from genome assembly GCA_034401795.1 of Chaetoderma sp. LZ-2023a. Taxonomy (NCBI): domain Eukaryota; kingdom Metazoa; phylum Mollusca; class Caudofoveata; order Chaetodermatida; family Chaetodermatidae; genus Chaetoderma; species Chaetoderma sp. LZ-2023a. Next base: position 69,439,479 of record CM067363.1, on the reverse strand, counting down.
GAGAAGATACCATAATTGGCTGTGCGAGATTGTTATGGATGTCTAGTAAATCATCAGAGTGTAGGTGAACATTCTTGTTTAGCTATTGAGGCGAACTTTAATCTAATTGACAATTTTGAACTGTATAATGAGGCAGCATTATTAGAAATGAATGAAGCTGAATATTGCGCTCAACTTGCCATCCATCATGATATATATGAACATTGTCCTGAACTGTACCACATGTGTATGACGGAATGGTATAGGTGCATTGTGGGTGTAATATATGAAAACCGGATTGTTATCACCATAACTATAATTAATATTTTCTCTATGCATGTATTAATAAATTACCTGCTTACACGTTATATACCTGCAATAATAGTATCAATTCAAAAAAACATAATTAAGAAGATGGAACCTTATTTGTCTGTTTTTTATTTAAAATTAACCATACTTTTTATGCATTAAAAACATGGATAATTTAAAATAAATTCATACCTTTAAAGGCCCCACCTACTTAATTGATTTTATGTCTTTTTAAAAGATGCCACCTAATTAATTTTTATTATGTCAAACGTAACTTTGGAAAAAATATGATGTGACTTATTTGTTTTTATTACGTAAAATCATATCTTTGTAATGATATGTGTCTTATTATTGATGTCAGTATTAAAAAAATGTTTTAAAATTGGATTTCGCTTGTTCTGTACTAGCACCTCGCTCTCTCTTTATCTATCGCTAGCGACTCGCCATTCCCCACCCCGCCTCCTCTGCATGCGCTGGTATGCCCGCTTTTTCACTTGACTGAGGCACTTGTCAGCACACACCATTACTATTCTATTCTTTAGAGAAGAAAGGGACAGGTGAAGGATTGATATAGAGTAATGCTGTCAAAGAATAGCACATTTCATTATGTGTGCTCTACATACTTTAAAAAACTCTGTTATACGGATTTGTTCAATTTCATGATAAATATGTGGCAATTATTTCGTAACTATTTAAAGATGTCATGGATTTGTTCTTCTTCATCGTGCAAGTATATGATGTCATAATCTATTCACTCATACGTCACTATATTTTATTCCAATTTCACTCTTACACAAATTTATGACGTCAAAATCATTTAATATATGTTTTTATTCAAAGCATTTTTCCTAAGATATGAAGCGTGTATATGACATCACAATTATGCACTTAAATGTGCAGAGCATTTCTCCTAAGTTATGACGTCACAATCATACACTTAAATGTGCATAACATTTCTCCTAAGTTATGACTTGAGTATCTGGCATCACAATCATATTATTAATCTATGCTATCCAGTAAGCATTGATAAGGTATTCGCAGAAGAGTGACTACATATTACATCATAGAGTTATGTTACCATAGTGATGGTACATGTACATTCTGTTTCAACTAAGGTATATATATACACCTGTGCAAAAGTTAAGCACCAGCAAAAACAATAGAACGTAGAAACATGATGGTACAACTAGGCTGCCATACTTTTTGTCCCCGCGTTAGCTGACATAATTCCAAGTACGAAATGCACATGCATGCATGACTTCACGCCGCTTGATGTCCGTGCGTGGCGGGAAACATCACACGTGTTCAGTTATGTAAAAGTCCAGTTTGAGGTGTAGAACATTACATACAGATTTAGGCGACAAGATTAGGAATTTTGTGTTCATGACCGTGGTTTATTTGTACAGAGAGAATTAGCTCTTGATTGTGAACCGCTATGGCAAGACGAAGGTTAAGTGATCGTGTGAAATGGCAAATCATAGGCATGAATACCACTGGTATGTCATGCAGAGAGATTGGCAGACAGCTGAAAAGTAACCATACTGTAATCAGTCGTTTGATTGCAAAACATGGGCAAACTAACGAGGTGAAGGACAGGCCTAGATCTGGAAGACCGAAGAAGACTACTGCCCGTGATGATCAAGCCCTAGTACGCCTTGTTAGGAGATCTCCATTCACCAACAGCAGAGTGCTCAGCCAGCAATGGGAAACGCGCAATAGAGTGTCAATATCTACCGTCAAAAGGAGACTGTATGCTGCTGGCATGAAAGCTAGGAGACCTGTCAGACGTCCTCTCCTCACTGCACACCACAAAGAGGAGCGTCTGAGGTGGTGCAACGAAAGAAGACACTGGAACATGAGATCCTGGAGACGGGTACACTGGTCCGATGAAAGTCGGTTCCTGCTTCATGCCACAGATGGTCGAACTCGTGTATGGAGGTCCAGACGCACGGTGTACGACCAACGTAACATCATGGAAGAAGTTCCATTTGGTGGAGGTTCCGTTATGATATGGGGGTGCATCTCATTTGATTGTAAGCTGGATCTGTTGACTGTACCTGGAACACTAAATGGACAAAGATATCAAGATTCCATACTGGATAGAGTTGTGGTCCCTCATTTTGTAAATCATGCACCTGGAACCCACCCTATATTCATGGATGACAACGCCCGACCACATCGTGCTAGAGCTGTGCATGAATACCTCCGCCAGAATGCCATCGAAACCCTACCATGGCCAGCAAGGATCCCTGACATGAACCCTATTGAGCATATCTGGGACATTCTGGGAAACATGGTGAGAAGGAGGGATCCTCCTGTGCAGAACCTACAGGAATTAACAGACGCACTCCATCTTGAATGGCAACGAATACCACAATGGCGTATCAGTCGGTTGGTGACCATCATGAGACGTCGTGTCCAGGCCATCATCCAGGCACAAGGTGGATATACCCGGTATTAATAATGACAGTCTCAAACTCGTGCACAGATGTTAAACTTCGTTTTCAGACACCATTAATGACAATCTAGCCACGTGTGTCAACTGTAGGGCAATAGTTGTCAGTTGTGTCAACGTAACCATATTCAGGCCTCGTTTTCAAGTTCAAACAAAAACATACAGTGTTTCCCCACCATCATAATCAGCATTCCTCTAGTTGCATTATTACCTCTTGCACTAAGATGGATGGGTACATAAATGTTTATGCTATTGCTTTCTTCATAGCACATGAATATACCCTCGCATGTGCGTAAAAATAGGGTGGTGCTTAACTTTTGCACAGGTGTATATATATATACACACACACACACATATGAATGTATGTCTCCTTAGTCAAATGTGGACATACGCATGCCGACGCAATGGTGACATCTCCTGACTGCAATATGTCATTACATCACCCATTTACTATGATTGTCTGTGGATTAACACAGTACGGTAAAACTGAGATGATAAAAGCTCTAACAAGAGATCCCTTCACGATTACTCCCCCTCCACAGAGGATTGTGTACTGCTACAGTGCATGGCAAGACAGGTATAGCGATTTAGCGAAAGAAGTTGAATTTAAAGAGGTTGTGAATGTTGAACTAGACAGAAGTTGCAGAACATTAGTGGTACTCGACGATTTGATGAATAAATGCGATGAGAATGTGGCCGACCTATTTACAAAACGTTGTCACCATGAGAATTGTAGCATCATATTTGTAGCATAAAATCTGTTTGACAAGTCGCGCAATCAGTGTGACTTATCAGTTAACTGCCACTACATGGTATTGTTTAAGAATCCACGTGATGCATCCTCTAATTGCACTTTATCTAATCAGATGTACCCAGGCAATACAAAGTATTTGATCGAATCATATAAGGATGCAACACGCGCACCTCACTCATATCTACTCCTAGATTTGAAACAGTCGACACCTGACAATATCAGACTACATTCATCTGTTCATCCGAAGGGAGGCTGTTATGTTTACATACCTAAATAAAATGGCAACACGTAAGAAAATAGAACGCCATTTACCTATGCTTCAATATTTGGCCAAAGTAAAGTCTAAGATCAGAAAGGATGTAATCAAACAGTGTTCCAACGAATTGGTGGATATACTATGCGAATCATGCCTAAACGTATTACGTGGGAATGTTAATCTCACTAAATCACGATGCAATCAGCTCAGTAAATATAGAGGGAAAATGTAAACACTGACTAGTTGTGGAGTGCCATATGCATGTAAAAGAAAATGGCCTAAAACAGGTGAATTTTTAGGAGCCTTGTTACCAGCTGTGATCGGTATGCTGGCACCATTAATTGGTAAACTTTTCACGTGAAAAGATGAACGGCACTAGATCTTCATGAATTGATAGGTAATTTAAATGAATAGAGTAAAATACCATTGCTACAGACAGATCCATCGATACATAAAGCTATTAGTCTTGACAACGAGATATCCAATATATTAGCTAGACACGATCTGACTGAGAATTAAAAAGTGACATCGTAGTCGCAAGCATTGGATAACTACTATCAGCAAACACAAGGACAGCAATATCAATCACCAGCTCTGCAACCCATAACCAGCTACGGGGCGCTGCCTACACAAATACTTGAACGTATGATGAGGGGGATAGCGAAAACATACAAGACAAAAGCCAGTGGTGTAATTGATATTTTACGTACAGTTTCTAAACGTTTTAACATTAAATGAGCTGGGCGAAGTGACAATAGAGTGTACTTTTTACCCAAAAAGTAATGTACTTGACCTGCTTGCAAAAGTAGTAGCACATGGGCGAAAACCTCTTATAACTGGTATGCGCGATCAAGTGGAGGGAAGGTTTCTTAATCTTCTACGTGACCCAAATATACCACGTAGATTTGTAGGCCAAGAGAAAACGTTGAGACAGATATATAATGGCACAGAAAAGGATAATCGCATCAGTGAGTACACGCCTTCATCCGTGAGTAAAGGAATATGTAGAAAGAGTTCTCTAGCAGACAGAAGGGAGAAAAATGGGCATTCAACTCTGGTGTGGGTAAATTTAGATAAGTAATGAATGATGCTAAATTGGCAAAAGTATATTTCGATCCAAAACATTTTGCCTCTTTTGGTGGGAAGGAAAAGCTATATAATGCATTCAAAGGTAAAATACCACAAGACTATATCGACAAATGGTTAAAACATCAAGAAGTATATATGCTTCACAGACTGTGGAGAACAAAGTTTGACAGGGGAAAAATCAGAGTTTCAGCTGTCGATGAACTATGGCAGGCAGATCTATGCTCGATGGGAATGCTGGCAAAAGAGAACAACAACGTGTTATATTTGCTATGCATAGTTGATGCCCTTTCAAAATACGCTTGGAAGGAAATTCTTTTTAGTAAAACGTCTTCTGCTGTCAAGAAAGGGTTAGAAACAATACAGGAACATACTGAGCACCTTGCACACGCTATTCACACAGACAAAGGGGGTGAGTTCATAAACCATGTAATGAAGAATTATTTGAAAGATAATGGAATACATTTCTACACTTCTCAAAATGAAATGAAAGCAGCAATGGTGGAGCGTTTTCAACGCACGAAGAAGGGACACATAAGAATACACAAAAGTATATTGATGTATTGCCTAGTTTAGTCACAGCGTAAAATAACAGCACACATACCAGTATGCTCATGGCACCTTCAGAAGTCGACTGTAATACTGAGTTAATCGTATGGAGAAATATAGGTAAGAAGACGAAGAAACACACCAAATCTAAAAACAGCCCTACTCAAAGCGACCATGTTAGAATATCTCAAGCTAAAATGCCATTTGAAATAGCATATCGTGGGCAGTGGAGTTGCGAATTGTTTAAGGTATGCGAGGTCCATACAGACAAATATCCATACTTATATAAATTGGAAGACTATGCAGCTGATCCAATTATTGGTACTTTGTAGCATGATGAGATACAGCAAGTGAAAGAAGAAACTGATAAAGAGTACGCGGTGGAAAGAATACTTAAAAGCAGAAAAAAAACTGACTCGTGTAATTAAGGGACAACACGTGTATCTAGTAAAGTGGCTTGGCTACCCAGCTAAGTTTAACACGTGGGTTGCTGAACTCGGTACTGTACATCATTAACAATGGATGAATATATAGAGAGGTCAAATGGAGCATGTGGCGATTGATGGGTTCACGAGTACCGAAAGAAGAAATAGTATACCTAGCTCAAGTTATAATAATTTATATCATAATCATTATGTGTATCATGAATCTGAGTATAAAAATGGTCAATCAGGCATATGGATATCGCTTTTAAGTGGGTGTCTAGGCTATATACCCACGCCCACATATATATACTGTGACGTAGTCTCACACAGTGTGGTAGGCGATACTTCCGCACCACTACTCAGGGTGATACCCATTTCTAGTACAGATGGATGGAAAGATATATGTCAGTGGACGTTTCCTGATATTCATTACCATGCTGTGTCAAAGAACTACATCGATACTATTGGAATACTTATAATGGATAGAACTGGTACCAATGTACCAGTCAAGGGCAGATCATCGCTGAGTCTGCTCTGCCTGCATTTCAGATGATGACAACGACAATGAGGGGGAGAATGAGATGTAGAATGAGCGTTCCGACACTGGTGCATTACTACACGAGTCAAGCGGGTCATGGACGTATTCCAGTTTTTGTAGGTGAGCGATACCAATCAGGGCATGGACTCGGTAATATCTTAGGTGGGCTATTACATTAACCAATACCTATCACAAAAAATGTAGCTAAATCTGTAGGTAAACAAGCTCATAGTGCAGGAATCAGCCTAGCTGAGGACGTATTGACTGGGGGAAATGTTAAAACAGCATTAAAATCGAGAGCGCATGGTGTTGTCAGCGAAAACACACAGACATCTTTAATTAACAAAAAATACATGGAACGTAGTCAAATATGTGAGTGCTCGAAGAGTGAATTAGACATTTTTCAGACACGTCTCTTAGTGACAACATTGGAGTTTGCAAAATGGGAACAGTTTCAGCCTGTATCGAGTTTATCAGATAGTGGTCTGATCGAGTTTTATGTCAGTGGGTCTGCTGATAGATATTTAGATCTTACGCAGTCTTATCTTTTGATTAAAGTTAAGCTAGTAAAGCTAGATCAAAATGGTATTGAGAGGCCACTCGAGGAGAATGACATGATAGTGATTGCGAGTAATCTTATGCATACGATGTTCTCACAAGTGGATGGGTTTTGTTAATGGAAAACTTGTCAGTGACTCGAACGAAAATTACACGTACCGCTCATACGTTGAAACATTGCTTAATTATGTGAAGCTATACTGCATCCTCGCATCTACAACTTACCGGATGGAAAATAGATGATGCTGGCGAATTTGATAATATTACTGATACTAACTTAGGATTTCAAGCTCGCAGAAAAATGGCTGAAAGTAAAACAGTACAATTATTGGGATGCATACACAGTGATATGTTTCTGCAGGACCGATTCCTGCTGGGTTCTGTAGATTTAAGAGTATGTCTACAGAGGAGTAAAGATGTGTTCGCCATTATGGCTGCAGTAGGCGTGAGGCCTAAGCTGAAAATATTGTCAGCTAACTTATTTGTATGCAAAGTTATTCCATCAGCAGATCTGCTAGTAGCAGATGCAGTTACTCTGAGACAGACGAGCATGAAATATCCTATTAAAAGGGTAGTGTGTAAGACTTTTACAGTACCTAGTGGCGCTATGAGCATTGATAGAGATAATATATTTATTGGACAGCTTCCTACTAGAGTATTATTCGCTTTTGTACCAAATGATGCATATAATGGGGTGGTACAAAAAAATCTGTTCAACTTTGATAACAATAATACTACCTAAGCTACATGTTATATAAATGGAGAAGAGGTTACAACATCACCAATGCGGTCTTCGTTTAGTGACGACATTTACTCAGACGTGTATTTCTCACTATTCAGTGGTACTGGGGCATTATTCAAAGAATAAGGCCCAGTTCAGACATGGAACGATGTGGTTCGCATAGAATTTTACACCACATCTAGCTGATTCAGAGCATCGCTACCCTACATGCACTGGTTCATTAAGATTGGTCTTCCATTTTGCTCAGGCCCTTTCCGCTACAACCAACATAATTTGCTATGTTGAGTTTGATAATAAAGTAGAAATTGGATCAGACTTTAACGTATTAACAGATTATTAAAAATATGTTGAATGCATTTGAAATAGAGGATCTATTATTCAGTGACAATAAAACGCGTGAACACTTTCTCGGCGTTTTTCCAATTGACATTGTGCCCATGTATATTAAATATTGGCCGCCTCATTAGTAATAAACACACATCCCAGTAATAAATCCGGACAACATTGGGTGGCAGTTTATTACACTAGAAATGGAAATGCTGAATACTTTGATCCTTATGGAAGACGCCCTTCAGACGGAAGAATGATATCAAATGTGCAAAATGGATGCCATGTGCATGTTTATTATTTCAATGATGAACGTGTTCAATAAGCAATGATGACAACATGCGGATATTAATGTGTATATTTCTTATATCATTGTTCGAGAGGTGTACAAATGAAGCACATATTATGGGCACTAAGAAACAAAAATGATGCTATAGTAAAACGTTTGACACGTAGGATTCTGAATAAACAGAGAACATAAAAGATCATGCTTAATGTATAATTATTTTTCTGCAAATTGTTTTCTTTAAGAATATAATTATTGCAAATAAATGTCATTAATATTTATTTATCATAAAATTGTATAGTCATATACGTGTCAATAAATACATTTATTTTAAAAAACGTTATTATTTCTTCATGTTCCCTTACCCACCTCCTTTATTATCCCTCAGCCACCATCCCCAATTATCAACATTTTTTGATACACGATAATGGCTAACAAACAATGTCACACTAGGAGCATGCGGCACCCCACAATGAGCAAAATTAATACACTATTTTTCGTATATGCATGAATTATTGACTATGCCAAAATGTGGGATTTAACATCTGTAGGTTATGTCCGACTTCTTACCTACTACCACATAGGGACGTTTCCACCGGTAACTCAGTTTACTCGGCACATTTTGTGAACGTCGTGTATCGTGAACCCATACAATTTTTCATACCTCATATGGATTGCCATGTACATTACGGTCATGCCAGGTTTCTGATGCTGGTGTACTGTGGAAAGTGTTTCTCTTACTAGCCCATGGGCTTTTTCTATCCGTTACCGCATGAGTTCTTTGTATGGAGGCCATGAGTTTATCTCCCCAGTGATTCTAGGCATGGCTAGATCCAGGGGTAAAGCCAACTCATGGCCTAGCATTAACTTAGCATGGGTATAACCCATGCTAGAATGCACAGAAGTGTGGTGTGCCATCAACACATATGGGAGTCGTAGATCTCTTTAGTCAACATTACCGCTAGTGGTCTATTGAATCTTTCCACCATGCCATCTCGTTGTGGATGGTATGGTGTGGTGTGGGTTTTGACCATGTGACACAATTTGCAGAGTTCAGATATTAACTGGCTCTCAAAATTACTACCTTGGTCAGAATATAGTTCGTGTGGCATACCAAAATGGCAGAATACATTGCTTGCCAGTACCTCTGCTATGGTGGCTGCCTCTTGGTCTGGCAATGCAAAAGCTTCTGCCCACTTATCCTGTAATACAAGGATGTATTTAGTTCCTTCACCCATTGTATCCAGGGGGCCAAGCACATCTATAGCTGCTCGTTCCCGCGGTGCACCGGTAATCTTAGTTTGCAACAGTGCAAAGTGGTGCTGGCCAACATCACGGTGCTGGCAGGGCACACATTTTGCCACCCATGCCTTCACGCTGTTGCATATGCCTATCCAGTGGAATCTGTGCTTAATCCATTCTCCCATCCTTTCTACGGCCAGTTGACCAGCGTTGTCATGTAACTGTTCCAGTACCATGACTCGAAATCGCTCGGGTATTACTATTCTAACATCGAGGTATAAGATACCATTATGCATTTGATATTCTTCATACCTCTGATAGTAATATTTGGCCGTAGTGGATATGGGGATTAACAGATTCCTTGGGAGGACGTGCTCCCTCCTGGACCCAGGCGTACACATCTCGCGTCTGAGTGTCTGTAGTTTGCTCTTTAGCCAACGTCACCACATCCCAGACCGCACATCGCAGCTCAGGGAATGGGGGGAATGGTGATGTGTCTTCTGCTATTATATTGGCCACTTCTGGTTCATTCTCGAGACCTATCCTACTCAAGGCATTGGCATTGCCATGCAATTTACCTGGTCTATGAACCACATTGACGTTATTTGACAGTAGGGACTCCTGCCATCTCGCTACTTGGCCTTCAGGATTCTTAAGATTCCTGAGCCACTGCAGCGAGGCATGATCCATATGCAATGTAAAAGGGTGGCCGCACAGAAAATGTTTATAATATTTGACGAAATGTACTGCTGCCAATAGCTCCCTTTTAGTAGTGGTGTACCGTTTTTCAGTTTTATTTATCATATGAGAACCGTACCCTATCATGTGTTCTGTTCCATCCTCCAAGATCTCAGAGAGAACAGCGCCTATAGCATAAGCAGACACATCAGTATCTAGGATGAAATCAAGGTTATGGTTTGGGTGAGCTAATATGACAGGCGGTCGTCAGATGTTCCTTTAACGCCATAAAGGAGACCTCACACTCCGGCGTCCATTCAAATGGTCTATCTTTTCAAGTGATTTGGAATAATGGTGCTGCTATCTCACTAAAATGGCGAATATATCATCTATAATACTGGCAGAGCCCAAGAAAACGCCGAGTGTTTGTTACTGATGTAGGAGTCTTCCATTCGGCTACTGCGCGAGTTTTTGTGGGCTGAGTGACCACTCCATCAGCACATATTATATGGCCCAACAATTCACTACTAACTCTAAAGCGTAGACATTTCTTAGGTTTGAGTATCAAATTGGCCATTTGAAACTATGTCACCACCTTGTCCATGTTGGCCAAGGTTTGCTCAAACGAGCGGCCAAAGACGATAACGTCATCTATGTAACATAAACAGACTTCCCACTGTAATGTGGTAAGCACCTGTTCAATCAGCCGTTCAAAGGTGCCCGGTGCATTGCATAGCCCATAGGGCATCTTGTGAAAGTGAAAAAGGTCTTCCCTGCGAACAATTGCAGGTTTTTTATGGTCCCGTTCATCCATGGCTACTTGCCAATAGCCGCTTGCAAGATCAAGTGCACAAAACCATTTGGCTCCGCATAACGAGTCTAATGCCTGATCAATCCTTGGGAGAGGATAGGCATCCTTAACGCTTAAATCATGTAAGTGGCGGTAGTCAATACAAACCCGTAGTGACCCGTCTCTCTTGCCTGCTAGGGCTGTGGGACTGGCCCACGGAGATGCAGAAGTCTTTATAATTCCTGTTCTCAACATGGCATTGACTTGTTGGTGTGCTTCTGCTTCTTTATGAATATGAAGATGGCGCACCAGCTGTCTCACCAGTCTGTTATTACTGGTGTTAATGGAGTGACGGACCAGGTGAGTTTCTCCTAGGGCCATATCACTTGCTGAAAAACTGTCTCTATATTTATACAATAGACGGCGCACATCAGGTTTTCTGAGCGTGGGTTAATCCAACTGTGGCACATAAATACAGGCCGTGTAGATGCTCAGGTATGCCTGTGTGAGCCGTTGTAGTACTGGTGGGTGCAGTGTGAAAAGTTTCCACCAAATCTATGTCTACCAAATGGCCACAGCATACCCAAGGGATTAGGGTAATGGGGTTAGCGGTTCCATTAAATACATGGTAAGGTATCCTGTCCTTACAAGTGGTGGTGACTAGCATTTGTGGACTAACACATTTTGAGGCTAACATATATGCACGGTCAGGTTCTAACAAAGCCGTATGAATATCTTCTCTTAATTGCAGAGTGGTGGCCCACATAATTTCTTCATGGGCCGTCTTAACGGTGGCTGAGGAGGCCAATATTAAAGAATAATAAGGATGATTCTGGTGCTAACGGTATGCGGCGGCCATGTATTTCTAATTCCTGGTATTTGCAGTGTATCACCACTTCGCTGGCACTGAGAAAGTCGGAGCCTAGTAGTGCATCATTTTGAATAGATGCAACTACTACTTGCTGGATGTATTTTAATTCTTTTATTTGTATTACTACGTTTATAATTCCTGCTACTGTGATATCAGTGCCGGTGGCAGTTTGTAGCTGAAGGTTGGCCAGTCTAAGAGGGGGGTTCCTACGGTCGGGTATAGAAGAGTATAGCTGCTCATTAAACACTGTGATAGAGGTGCCTGTGTCTACAGTAGCATTGGTAGGCATGCCACCAAATAGACAGGCACATTTGTCTATTACTTTATCAGGTACCTGTGAAAGTTTCTCTATCTTTGCTTCCTGACTATCTCTGTGTGGTATGGTATAGTCTTGTATATATACGGTCTGCTTACCAATAATTTTGGCCAGCACCATTGGCGGCTGTGTGAAGAACGGAGCTACTCGTCGTTTCTGCTACCTATATCGAAATAAAGAATCTTGAATCTTGAATCCTGAATGTTGATAGGTTTTGGCAGCGACGGTATCAATGGTAGGGACAGTATGGGGTCTATAAGAGGGGGATGTACTGTCATATTGGAAGTTGGAGGGTTGGTGGCACGGTGGTAAAGCGCCACTTGTGTGGCCCACCAGTGGCAATGCGTCATAATATGTTTAGTAGAAGCACAGAAGAACCAAGCCCTAATTTGTAGCTTACTCAAGCATCTACGTTTACCCTTTTTTGTATCCATGGGCACGAACGGTGTGATTTTTTCAGCCTCTGGGCTACTGGGAGGGAAGTCTGTCCATGACGATGAAAGGGATTGGTTGATGCACACCGCCAGAGGACACCGTTGTTGTGGTAACATAGCGGTCATTATGGTAGATTGAATAAAAGTTGTTTCTGTTGTGTTAGCAATTAGGGCCGTTCTACATAAGAAATGAGTTTGGGTGTGAATGGCTGGGACTGGGGCGCCGTCCACCATATGGGAATTAGTATTTGGTATCGTAGACACCACGCGTGTTTGTGGTACCATTGATTGGGGGGGGGGGGGGGGTGGGGGCTGTTTTTATGATATTATTATTCCGTATAGGTTCAGCTAGAGGGGATAATGCTATGTTAATTTGAGAAGGTTTCAATGAACCGTCACTATCAGTCATTTTTTTAACCGGGCACTGAATGTACTCTTCCTTCAGTGCCCCTGTCAGTTTGCCTGATTTCCTGTTGGTAGTTTATTTTGCTCTAGCTGCGGTGTAGTGGAGGGAGGACGGTTCGGACACCGTTCCCTCCAATGTCCCATTTGGCCCCATCCGAAACATGTGTTCGGTGGTGTAGTTGTCGGTGTTGGACAGTTTGTAAAGCAGTGGTGGATCCAGGGTGTGGCCGTGTGGCCATGCCATCCCCATCCCATCCCCATGAAAGAAAATTAAAATTTCAACATTTATTTCTTCCATAGTTTGTTCTTTGCCGACACCCTGTATCGAAATGCTACAAGCCGGCGTGCCAATGAGCAGTAGTCAGCGCTAAAATAGTAAATAATGCAATGATTTTGATTGGTCCGCCAGTCAACCTATATACGCTATATTGTTTTTCGGCAGAGGAAAGCATCACGTCTAAGCGAGATATTAGATAATGTTTTCAGCATCCCAACAAGTATGTACAATAATATAATACAGTATAATGCTTGCGTAATTTGGAAGAAATAATGTGGCATTGGCTTCGATTGACTAATTCAGTTCATGGATTTATATTATTATAATCTAGGCGCTAGAGTGCCCTATGTCATAGACCCTAAATTTAACCATGCTCCATCATGCCCAAGAATGGGGAGCGACGTAGGTAAAGTATATACAGTCTGTCTCATAAATATTGAGGTGCAAATCTAATCTCATGTTTATTTTCATGAACTTACTTAGTGAAATGCTTGGAAGGAAATGCCAGACCTGTTAAATTCTTTATTATTATGGCTCTAAGCTTATACACATGGATGTATGGTCGGTGTTATTTTGTGTGTGCATGCGTGCGTGCCTGTGTGTGCATCGGGTGTGTATGTGCGGGAGGGGGGAAGCTGCGATAAGCATTACACGTCCACATTATAAGTGATTTTAACTATTTTTTAAATTATTTTTATTTTTACCGTCGCCCCACTGAATGTGGTGGGAAAGGTGTGGAGGGTATTGCAATTGGGACGGTGTGTCTGTCTATCTGCCTGTTTGTTTGCCAGTCTGTCTGTTTGTCTCTCTGTCCACAGCTGTATCTCGGAGACTACTGGTCCGATTTGCCTCAAATCTTAGCATAAGATAGACCGATCCATGCCAGTGCACTGGAGTGTGGGGGGGGGGGGGTTTGGTTGGTGGGGCGGGGGGGGGGGGGGGGGTTAGATGCAACAGAAAAATCTAAAAAACATTTAAAAAATCTGAAAATATCCAAAAATCTCAGTTTATAATTTTGGTTGGTTGCTCTTTGAGTCCGCAATAACCTTCAGTAATATTAGATTTAAAATAGTCTACAGCATTTCATAAACGGTATCAAAATTGAGTAAGGCTTTGATCACCGTTAAATATTAAACAATTGCAATTATGTTCTCGGGCGACAGTGAATTGCAGAGACCGACAAATGTGATAAAGCCTCTTCTTGTTCCTATTCCAGCACAGACAATTCTACTCATGAAGGCATTACAGAGACCGACACTGGTGACAAAGGCCCTTCATGTTCCGATCCCGGTACTGACAATTCTACCCATGATGATACTAGTCACAGTTACAGTGCCATCAGCAACGATGATGCAGCACTACTGTATGTATGATCACTGTATTCTGCGGCTGTAGTAGTAGAAACATCCTACAGCTGCAAACAGTCCTTCTTCGCTTTTGCCCACTGTGCCTTGTCCTCAGCCGAAATCCTTAGTTTCCTCAGGTCCATTCTTGACTTGAGTGTACCGAGCGCTGCTTTCTTGAGATCACCTCATAGCACGCTTAGCAGATTTATACAATGACGTCCTCTCCTGGCTTTGTATTTGCTGGCTCCGAGTAGGGCGAATTACAAGGCTCTATGTGCTGGTGTCTCTTCTGGCATCCTAAGCACATGGCCACATATGGAACATCTTTGCTGGGCAACTTTTACAGACAGTGGCGACGTATTACACATCATGTATAGTGCATCGTTGGACATTATGCTGTCTGGCCATCGGTGTCAAGTGGTGGTGCATAGGTGTTTGCGGTGGCAGGCATCGAGTTTGTCTAGAGCTGCCTTTGGGGCTGCCCAGCTGTTACAGTTATACAGCACCAAGGATACGCAGGTTGCATTGTATAAACGTAGCCTCTTTATCAGGGGCATCTTTGATCTACGAATCCATAGCTTCCAGAAGGACTGGAAAGCGATGTTCCCCATGATGCAGTGTATAGAAATGTCAGCAGTACTGCAAAGCAGTGAGCCTAGGATTTTACTTTTCTGCTATGGTTCGCCGCCACAAAGTGGGTCGTCATTTTCCATAGTTTCATGCTTTGTCGATAGATATATGTGTGTGAACTCTTTCGATTCATTCATAAAGAGATTCTCAATTTTTAGTTTGCTTGCAGCTATTGTGAGGTTTCTTATTAGTCCAGGAGCTAAAGCTAGGTCAGAATCGTGACGTAGCACACCCAGTATTCGGAAGGTCTGACACTTGCTGTGGTTTGGGGGACATGTTCCACACATTTTAAGCCCTGTTGTACAAATAAATTGTGGTAGCACTAATTAGTTATCCTGATTTCTTTGCATAGGGGGTCTAGGCTTTGGCTGTATCCACAGTGCACAACGATATAAGCATGATCGTGTCATAACTCAAAGTAATATCGTATTAGATTCACCATATATGATATTTAGACGGATATCGACCTAACATATATCCAACATACATTTTGCATGCATATACCAAAGGCGAGGGTGAAATGCGAAGGTTATATTTTATGTATGTATACTAACTCCATCATAGAATCTGTATATCCATCTGTACCACTGTTGACAAAGCACCCAGGTAATGGTGGTTGGAATGAGACAGATGGATGTGGTGGTAATCGGTGCGCAAAAACAAATTAAAATGAATACTACACCTCACATCGCTCTCATTGTCATTGCCATATATGTCAAGGCAAAGGAGATACAGTGGCGATATAAAGAAGAGTTTAGTGACACTGTGATCAGACTGGGGGGATTCCACATTGCGCTAAACTACTTAGCTGTTATTGGAAAGATGTTTGATGACACTGGCTTAGAAGATCTCCTCATAGAGGCCAACACATATATTCATATGGTAGAGCTGCTGTCTGGATTCATAAGAGCTGAGAGAACTGGAGATTGGCAGGCACACCTACCTGCTACTGCTGCTATGGCGCCATATTTCTACAACATGGACAGAACCAATCATGCAAGATGGCTGCTAATATATCTTGCGGACATGAAGATGCTTCCAAGTACACATCCCCATGTACATGAACAATTCTTGAATGGAAATCATTCCGTAAGTCGCTCACACCATCCATTCAATCAAGTCTGGACAGATATGGCCTTAGAGCAATCGATTAATTTGGATTCCAAAAAGCGAGGTGGTATTATTGGAATAATACAAAAGCCATGAGCTCTGGAGAGGTGGTTTTTAACTAGCCACGAGAGGGCAGCCATAACAACGGTCACAAAGCAAATGTGTGGGTTACAAGATAGTCACATGTTTGGAGTACATAAGGAAATGGGGACTAATCGAATGAACAGGGATGAAACCGATGTGCAGAAGATACTTTCGATGTTCTCATCAGATATAATGACCAATCCCTTTAATATTGCGGAAAACGACGACAGCGAGGGTCTTCCGCTTGTAAACATTGCAACTGGCGTGGTAATGCCTAGTGAAATCGCCAAGAGACTTGTTTCCGCCTGTGACATTGGTAAGGAGATTATGGACAATTTTGTTCAGGAGCGGCTGGACACTAGCACGAGAAGCTTTTGGGACACGTTGCCACACTTAAAACTTAAAACATTTACCAGCCTAGCACAGAAGAAAAAACTCAAAACAAATGATGAAAAAGTTTACACTGTGAGATCTGACCGCGAACTATTTGGTCGATTAATTATTGCCGCAAGGTCCAGAGATGTTGATTTAAAACTAGTGATGACGTATGAACTGTCTGCTGTTTCACTATCATTGTCATATACGGATGGGACTCTAAGAAAGAATGTGAAAAGTGTGTTGTTAAGTGAACTAGAAAAGGAAGTAAATGTTGATGGACGGCTTCCACCTGTTGACAAGACAGGCGCAGCAACAGCTTATGTAGTAGATGGCATGGCAACTGTGCAAATGGTTAAAACTGGCGGTACGTCTACATTTGGAGAATTGGCTGATAAATACTGGCACATCTTTACAGTTCCACTGAATCAAGAAGACTGCAACAGAGTAGATATAGTTTTTGACAGATATGATAGACTGGAATCTCTCAAAGCGGAAGAGCGGCTAAAACGTGGGTCATCAACAGCATTGGAAGTAAAGATTGCTGGAGAAAATACTCCCGTTCCAAAGCAATGGGCCAAGTACATCAGCAATCCAAGCAACAAAAGTAACCTAGTTGCATTTCTCAGCAAGCGGTGGCGTGATACTGGTCCAAATATGCTATCTGCCGACAATTGCGTCATTCTTGCTGGTGGCTTTAACGATGGAATGGATGTTGTTGTCATTTCAGCGAACAATTCGTCGTATTTGGAAGAACTTCGATCAGATCACGAGGAAGCAGATATGCGTATGATGTTGCACGCGCTACATGCTTCAAAAGACCACATGCGTGTTGTTATACAGTCTCCTGATACAGACGTGGCAGTACTTAGTATATATACGTATCGTTCGCTTCACTGTTCTGAACTATGGTTCCGTACGGGCACAAAGGACAAATTGCGATACATACCAATACATACAGTTGCTCAAGTACTGGGCCCAGCTATCTGTCTGTCTTTGCCTGGGTTTCATTCTCTTACAGGTTGTGATAGCACTAGTGCATTATTTGGAGTCGCTAAGAGAAAATCATTCAATCTCTTAAAGTCATCTGAATGTCATCAGCTTAGCTTAGCCCAACTCGGCGAACATGTTGACTTATCACCAAATACTGCAATTCTATGTGAGAAATTTGTCTGTGAGTTGTATACCACAAGGGATGTGGGAAAGACAGCTGATGAAACCCGTTATTGGCTCTTTTGTCAAAAGAGACAAAGAAATGAAAATCTTCCACCTACATCGAATAGTCTAAAGCCTCACACCGAAAGGGCCAATTTTCAAGCTCTTGTTTGGAGACGTTCATTGCAAGCTGTTCAGAATCTTCCATCTCCAAATGGACATGGCTGGAGTATAGTGGATGGTCTACTCAAGCCTGTTCTAATGTCAAAGGATCCTGCGCAATTTGGATTAATTGAACTCACATAATGTAGATGTCTAAAGTATGCCTGCAAAAGAACAGATCTCAGTCAATGCAAGGCTAACAATCTACTCTGCACTGAAGCATGCCTTTGTATGGGAGGTGAAATGTGTGACAATGTTCAGCATACAATTGTCGAAGATGACTCTGACACGGATGAGTAACATTCTCTCATTTGCTCACGTGATAAATATGTCCTGCCAGCTTGTGTAGACATGCACTGCATGTCAGTTAAAAGTTTAATTATGAAAAATGTAGAAAACATGGGCATTGTTGTAGCTAAGGTATTGCTAGTCACAAGAAGACCTAAGTGCCCCAATATGTACAAAGCAACATACGGGTGTCTTAAACGAGGTTGATTATGTATAAATCTGCGATATACGATCACTCGTTTCCATTTTGGTTAAGATTGTATTGATATAACATGCGCTTAAGTTTGTGAAAAATTTACCATTGTGAAAATAGTCTGAAAACTACATTCAACACCTATTGTAAATGGGCTTCTCACGGGTTAGTGATACCACAATTTTCTTGTACAACACGGCTTAGAATATACCCAAGACATCGGTCTAGCATAGTATAGAGACGAACCTTCTGAATACTAGGTGTGCTACGAAACCATTCTTCTAGACCCCTTTTGAAAATTGGCTCCCGGACTATATCCTCGTCTACGAAGTCCACATTGTCGGCAGATTCCATCTCTAGCGGCATGCCCAGTATTGACACTGGGGGATTTGGTCTTGTGGAACTTTCCTGCACAGATTTCAATGCGGCAGCACGGTAGCAGGTTAATAGCACCGGAGATAGACCATCTCCCTATGGGGAGCCGATTGATGTCTCAAACTCTACAGACTTCACTGACTTGACTCGTACTCTCAGCTTGGTGTCTGCAATCAGTAGTCTCACTAGTCGTAGCTCCTCTTCATTGCAACTGGCATGGCGTAGTACATCTAGGATCTTTGAGCCTTTAATTGTGTCGAAGGCTCATGACATGTCAATGCCTATTTTGTGGAATCTCAGTGTTTGGATATGATTACAGACACAAGCATGCTTTGAGCCCATACGATGTCTGCACAGCAGCGTCCACGTTTGAAGCCACTTTGACATGATCTTGTAATCGATCTTGTTTCGGATTGATGCGGCATAGAGTAACATTGGATAGGATTTTCTGTATGCTGTTGAGGAGCACAATGGGACATAGATTGGCTGCGGACACAGGTGGCTTGTTGGGCTTTGGTTGTGCGATAAGGGTGACTTGGCCTACAGCGTCGATGGGAAGGTGGTGCATAAAAGCTGAATTGATTAGGTGCGTGGTCGGTTTTGAGATAATGTCACTTGCATATTTGAATAGTTCATTGCTCATGCCATCAGGTCCAGATGCATGTCCATTTTTCAGGGCGTTAAGTGCCTTCTCAACTTCTGCTGTTTCAATTGGTCTTAGTAATGGCCTGGGGTCTCCTGATAACGGGTGCAAGGGCTCATCATCGTTGTCAGTGAACTGTTCCTTGAACCATTCTCGGATCGCATCGGCTTTTCCCTGGTCAGTCCCGATAAAGTGTCCTTCAGAGTTGTGTACAGTGAGTGCTGATGTGTAGTCAGCGACTCTCAGCACTACTGCCTAATTATAATAATGATGTAAAACTGAACGATATTGGAACTATTGAAGACACAAGTATTGATAAACTAAACGATAAAGCAAAATATACACTCATTAGAAGTCATTTTAAACCTACAAAAACCTATAAATTTTCAGTGCTTCGCTATACAGAAAACTTTCAATGACTGTTAGACAGCGGTGTTTTCAGCTTGAATGGCTTGATAAATACAATGGCTTAGTGTGGTCGCCAGCTCGTGAAGGAGCTATTGTATTTAGTGTGCCTTATTTGGTGACCATCAGTACGAGAAACTTGGTACACTTGCCACAGTGCCATTGGTGCTGTAGGATATGCAACGAGCCACTGCAAACTCGGTAAGCACTTTGGTTCTGATAATAAGAGCCCAAAGGAAACACATAAAATAGCAAAGGAATGAGCAGTCAACTTTTTGTCTATAATGGCTAATAAAACTAAAGAGGTGAAATCACACTGTCTTAGTAAACGAGCACAAAATATAGAGCATAACCGTGTTGTATTAAAATCTCTGATAGACATAGTTGTTCTGTGCGGATGCCAAAATTTGGCATTACGGGGTCATCAGGATGATGTGAAACATAGAGAAGTAGGCCATAACCATGGGAATTTTAATGCTCTCGTTGATATTGCAATTGCCAGTGGAAACACTGTTTTAAAGGATTATCTAGACAATGACCAAAGAGCTGCCATTATGGATCAAAGACCATCCAAAATGAGATTATCGAGGTTCTAAAGGATTACATAAGAAACGAATTAAGTGCCAAAGTAAAGCCTACTAAATTCCGTTCAGTTTCTCCTGATGAAAAAGCTGACCGAAGCAATCAAGAGCAGTTGTCTGTATGTTTACGGTACGTCGATTCAGAGTGCAAGGTTCATGAAAGTTTTATTGGTTTCATCAATGTCACAGGACAGACTACAGGTAGTGAACTTGCAGAGTGCATTAAAGAGACGGTTACTAACATGGGTATTGAATTTAACAACTCTGTTGGCTAGACATACGATGGTGCCAGTAATATGGTTGGTATCAGAAACGGTGTTGCTGCAATAATTAGACAGATGTTCCCAAAACCAGTTTACACGCACTGTGATAGCCATTGCTTAAATCTCTGTCTCAGTAAAGCTGAAAGTGCACCCCACCCCCCTCGTACGAAACATGATAGACATTACTGAAAAGATAGTGTTGTTTTACAACCTTTCACCGAAACGAAATTTAAACTTGAAAAAGTGGGTTAATGACAAACTCCCAAGTAGTTCTAAAACTAAACTTTTAGATACATGTACAACATGTTTCATCCAGAGACATGATGCATTGGAAACATTCACTGCACTATATCTATGGAGGAAATGAGCACAACCAATCGATTTAATATGGACACGTCATCTGATGCAACATCTTATATTAATGCAGTTACTAGTTACCATTTTATCATCACAATGGTTATTGTTAAGAACTGTTTGGCTTATACCAAAGGTGAGTCTTCAGAGTCGTACAGCTGACATCATAAGGGCATACACAAATGTTAAGAATGTAATTGATACAATCTCATCTGTCAGTAAAGATATTGAAAATCACTTTAATGACTGGTTCACAGAAGCCAACACACTTGCTGATAAGAATGGCATTGAACCGTGTATGCCTTGGCGCCAGTAGATACAGCAGAGGATTACTACAGACGAACTGTTGCAATTCCTTATCTGGGTGACATAATTGCACAACTGCACGAGCGATTCAGTACAATAGTTCAGAGTGTTGCTAAGTACATGTATCTCGTGCCAAATATGCTTGACAAATCAGTTGATGTAAGGAAATTGGTATCAGACTTCTTGTCATTTTATGAAGAGTTAGACGTGTCTCACCTTGCAGTTGTTAATGCAGAAATTGATCTGTGGAAGAATTTCTGGAAGGATGTCCTGCCACAGCATCTACCGCATTGATTTTCTGTAATAAGATGGAGTATCCAACTATCTATAAAAGTCTAAGAATGATGTGCACCCTTGGGGTTACATCTTGCGAATGTGCGCGATCTAACAGTGAACTCGGTCTTCTAAAATAGTACCTCCGTGCAACGATGGAACAGGAAAGAATGAATTGACTGGCTTTACTCCACACTCACTATTCTATGGATATTGACTACAATGGCATTGTAGATAGGTGTGCAAGGAAACACCATAGACGTAAAGGAAACACCCTAGACGTATTGATCTGAATAACATATTTGTAGAAAAGGTCACCAGTTTTTAATTATTAAGCGATCTTACCCTAGTTATTTTAGCAATGTTCAGAACATTGATAACATAACTAGAGTAAGTTCACTTAATTCCAATGTCGAATCGTGGAATCAGTTATGGAAAATGGCTATGAATTTGAAACCTGTAATTCATTTTAAAACATTTTTCAATAATGTTTATTTTTTCGTTCAAGTGCTAAGCCAATCACCTGTGGTTTAATGATAGTGCCATATTTCATCTTATAGGATCATGTTTTATAAGGAACATTGCCACAATACCATCATAGACGGGACCTCAGGTCATTAGCTCACCTCTTTGCTTGTATCCCGAAAATGTTCCTTATATGATAAATTATATTTAAACACTTCCAGAAAAAAAATGGGCGTTATCACCTCCAATTTAATCATCATATTTACCTCCATAAATGCGGGAGATGCATTCTGAGAGCATCTAGATTTCAATTTTTTTCGGAGGAGGACCCCCGAAACCACCACCACTCCTCCTCCCACCCGCCTGCCCTCCCCTTCACAGATTTCTGGACCCGCCCCTACAAAGGGCCTATTTGTGTTTTGTGCCACCATTGTGGATAAGGTAGCCAGAAGATAGGTTAGAGAGGCAATCTGTTTAGTGATCTCCTCTAACTGTTCGTTGGTATTAGATCCATTGAAATTGTTATGCTGTTTACCCCTACCTGGGGTGTTATTGTGGCCTCCACGGTGGGATCGGCCACAGCCTCTGCCTCGTAGTGCAAAATTGTTTCGAGGCAGTGTAATTTGTAAGATGTCTGCTTCAGCTAGGGTACCTGAAGCAGGTGCGGTGTCGGCAGTACTATTAGTACTGTTGTTGGTTAACTCATTAACAGGGTGCAATTGACGTCGGGCGTTCTTTTCCCGTTCTAGGAAGTTTTCTACTCGAACGGTCGTGACAGTCAGTGTTTGTAGATTTCCGTGTTCCACCAGAAAACGTTTCTCATTCAGAGATGGTTCACCGCTCAGGGCGTCAATAAAAGTATCCAGTTGTAAATGAGTAACTCCCACTGGGTTGTTACTGGGATAAGCCCGTGCGACTAATTGCCTAATGCAGATTGCCGGTTCAGGAAGGCGTTTCATTTGCTCAGCACCATAAGTTCTTTAGTTGCAAATGGCGCATCTCTCCAAGGGCCTATCTCCAAACCATTCTGACCATGCATTTTCGAACTCACTATAAGCTTGTGTCAATTCAGAGCCCCATGTCTGCTAATACCTGCAACGCTTTTCCTGATAGTTTTGCGGTATTCTCCGATTTGATGGTCAGACCATCTGTTCGTCCTGCTAATTATTTCAAATTCGCACTTATAGTTGACCTAGTCACCTTCTCCACTGAATTCAGGGGGCAGTATGACTCGGCCGGTGCTGTGATAGGAAGTGCTCAGCACAAATCCCAGTGGTGGTGCAGGCATGATGGTTTAGCGTGGATTGGCCGGATGGGTATGGACTGTCCAAGCTAAGCTGGGTACGGGACGACGGTTCCGGGTACGTTCAGAGAACGCCCTCCCCCTCTCTAGGTAGGGCATATGCGTGTATAAAGCCATATGAGAGAGGTTTCTATAAAGCGGCTAAGCCCATAAGAACGTGTAGCGCGCATGCGCACACGTCAGAGCTTCCCTGCCAACACGTGTAATGGAAGAGAGTGTATACATATGGTGTACCGAGTTGGTACTTGTGATTTCTTCAAATCAGTCCATTCTCGTCGCTCTTGGTACGGATCAGGACCGGAATGAGACGAGGATTTCAAAACCATTTACTTTTTTAAAATTGGACCAGAAATGGCCGAGTTATCTATAAATAGCTCACTAAAATTATTTTCAAAATATTACTTGGACGTCGTAATCACGTGTATGTATTAAGTGAATGGGGAATGCGCTGATCACGTGATCGCCACGTCACCCTTTTAGGCTGCACGCTGATTGGCTACTACTCGCCCACTGATTTGCTGGGGCATCCTACCTCTGACGTTATGAATAGTATAAAAGGAGCAAGAAATCAAGAATCGAGAGCACTTCGGCGAGGAATAGCCGACAGCAAGGTTGCTGGACCAGTGTAGTGCTAGATGTGGGCTAACTGCTAACTGACTGTGGTATCCTACACCGCAGGAGTGCCTATCGGAATTCAGATCTCCTGCGCCAGTCAGCAACCTTTTATCCACAATCACAAGTTTTTTCAAGCCCTTGGATGGTCATTTGAGGGCAATTAAATAAATAATAAGGACTCCCTATCCAGAATAACTTACAGAGGAGCTTCCCTGCGGATGGGCCTTGTGGCCCCAATGTAAATTCTACAGGATGTAGAGCCACAGTGATTCTTGGTGGATAACCCGCCGGATCTTCTGGACCACACTGAAAAGTGGTATCAAACTTCCGCACAGCGTGTCGTGTGTTTAATTAACTTTTAGGCCAGTCTAGTGGGACGCTGTCCGGTACACCGCAAGAGCTATGCGATATATCCCACATGGTGTACCCAGTTATGTGCATACAACATTTAATTACCACTGTAGCCCTCTGTGTTACAGACAACTTTCAAACTACCATCACCAGATGGTCACTTTATAATTTACTGTGTAAATTCATGTATTGGTTACTCTGACTCTCTAATGGACATCTCTCTACAGCCGTTCTTCTTCGCCATCTTGAGAGTGAGCCGCATAAACAGTCTGCCTGCGGAAATCTTCCCAGCAACTTCGGAATTGTGCACCTCGCGCTACTCATCTGTAGCGCATGAACTATAGTGATTTATGAACTCTTACTGTACCGATGACCAATAGGTACTCAAGTAACCATACTATTGTGTTATTTATTAATTTTGCAATAGGTGCTGATGACTAATAGATACCTTCCCGGTCATGAGACCGCATTTTTAAGTTTTCTGTTTCATACTGTATATATTATCTTTATTTCTGTGTGCTTATAACTAACAACCACCGCAAGGTCCTATGACCTGATATACTGTTAGCATTGTACTAGTTAGTTATGTATATGGCAAGTAGCCATCCTAGTTGTTTTGTTTTGTTTATATAAAGAAACTCTAGGACGCAGTACGCTAGGCTATACTATACAGCAACATTATATCCACATCCCCATTTCCCCTAACATCAATCTTAGACAGAGGTCACTGATCATGCTCACATTGCTCGAGCCTGACATGTGACCGACTAAACCTGGCTATTCTAGCTCGATAAGATAGGTTTAAAGTAGTTAGGGACAATCTCTCCATAAGAGACTTATTGTGTACGCCTCTTTCCGGCTGTTACAGATATGTAACACCGCACACTGGCTAGATGATATAAATTGGTCAATTACCTTAGGGCCTCTTAGTAATGATGATGGATTGTCTCTTTCTCCAGCTGCAAGGCTTCGTAATAATTGTCTGGACTCCCAATAAACATGTTGGCAGGATCCGACTCTGTGAAACTATTGGGGTTTCTGGGCGGTGAAAACTAGTGTCGATTTCGCATACACTCCCCCTGTATCTTCGGATACCAGTTAGTTTAGATACCCTCGCCAAGGTAGGAAGCGCTGGAAAAGAAATTATGT
Source organism: Chaetoderma sp. LZ-2023a (assembly GCA_034401795.1). Taxonomy (NCBI): domain Eukaryota; kingdom Metazoa; phylum Mollusca; class Caudofoveata; order Chaetodermatida; family Chaetodermatidae; genus Chaetoderma; species Chaetoderma sp. LZ-2023a. The sequence continues at coordinate 69,413,776 of CM067363.1, read as the reverse complement.
TATGTAGCCCCGGCCTGCAGTGCATTTCTGGGCATTCTGGAACATAGCCCTAATGACAGGGAACATGTTAGTTCTGTAACACATGGGTGACGGACGAGATGCAGATCTCCATCAGACTCGGTATGGTGACTGGGTGCAGTCTTAGAGCCCACCACGTCCTCACGGGAAGGTCACTAGGGATGGATATCTGCCTCTTACTACCCACCATAAAAATACTATTGCACTTTCTAAATTGCTTATGTGAATTGTAAATTGTCCTAGTGATGTTATATGTGGTTGCGGTACGTTGCGTGACCAGATCGTCATATGATTCAGGAGCTGTCGCTCCGTAACATGCCCGCACACTGTCTTTCTGAGGAAGATGATATGTGGGGCGACCTTCAAGAAGCCGGGCATCTTTGCCAGTTAGACTTATGTGTCAAAAGATATGTAGGAATCCCTGCTACTTGCGGCCAAAGCTTGGAAGCATATCCAACAACCAAACAGTAGGTTAGAATTTAGCAGATGCGCCATAATTAAAAGCGGCAGCTACCAATGCAGTATCTTTGGACCTACATAAGACGGTGACCTATGAATTCTTCAGAAGTCATCTGACCCGTCTTCATGTAAACTAGTGTGCATCACATTAATTATAATCTCACTAGGATTGCCCCGCTGCACATTACTTTTTGTTTGAACAAAAGAGTGGCCCTTTTTGCAAGCTCTTTTCCTCCACTTCGGTGGCATTTTCCTGTGACGGAGGCCTGCACGAGGCACTTTGCTCTCGCAACAATATTATTTTGTGTGTGTTGGGGGTATAATTGTTTTATATTAACTTATTTAAGTAGCCTCGTTAGGATGCTCCCTTACGGAGATACCTCGCTGTATTTACGAATCTGTGAGGTACCTCCGGCGAGCCCACAGAGACAAGACACCGGTTTGGTTCTATGTACGGTAAACTTCTCCTCATCTACTAGCAAATGAGTACCATTGTTTGTGTAGTTATTTTTAATTATTTCTATATCCGGACTTTTAAATTAGTTTATGGACCATCATACCGATGACACAAACAGTTGGGATGAGACCGTGAGGTTCAATCTCAGCGGCAATGGTCGAACGGCCCTATTGGAACATTATAATTCCACCAGCTCCAGAAGCTGGTCCAGAGAGTCACGATATGGGATCCGCAACCATGAGAACTGCAGCTAACAAGTCCTCCCGCGCATCCTGTACATGTGGTGCAACGGAGCAGAGCAACATGGTGGACCAGCACGTACCCCAGTGAGCTAAAATTGGAGTAAAAGCTGAAGAGGGCCGGGAATCATAGTGATGTGGTTGGTACTGCTATTTCCTAGAGTGGTACCGTATAGGCAAAGGTACTGGGAGCTCTTGTGATGTATTCTTCTGCATACAGGACCGTTTGTCAAAACGAGGTGATACAGTATTCGCTAGGGGTGACTCGGTGGTCTAGGACTTCTTAGTGGTGCTTGTTCCATTCGCCTATCAGGGCCTGTAGGCGGCACCGTCAGATATTCCCTGTATTGAGGGATAGTTGGAGAGAGATGTGGGTAATAAGCGCGATGAGTGTAGGCTACTAACTGCTTAATTACTGGTAATTCTGGCTGTGTGTTCCATTGTTGGTACGGTTGTGGTGAGTTACCATGCAGTGCCGTTGCTGATAGTATTTGCCGGAGGAACATAGTTCTGTTTGCCTGTGCATTTCGCCATCGCTCACTTGCTGATGCCAAGTGTGGGTGCACAGGGTGTGAGGTATTTACTAGTCCCCCTAGGGGATGGTTATGATGTTGTTCGTCATCCGGCAATGGTGAATGAATCTCATTGCAGACGTCAGAAAACGTTATATACGGATCACCTGCCTGTAAAGCATCGATAAACAGTACTTCACTTATTGGCGAGTAATCCCGTCTGATGGATGCGTGGAACGGTATATTATTGATGGTGAGAGGTCTCACAGTTCTATACACTCCATTTCTTGATCTGAAGTGTATACATTAAAACAAAATGGAGACTGAAACATGCGGGAGCTGATAGCTACTGTAGGATCAATTTCTACTTGAGCCCCACATCGGGCACCACTTGTAGCCACCGGGGTCGCATGTGGTTCCGCCACTACTGGCGCTGGGCGGTGTGCTACCACGGCCGCTGCTGCTGCTTTCTGAGCGGAAAGTGAGCATGGGCCTCCGTCACAGGAAAATGCCTACAACACCCCAGCGGAGGAAGAGAGGAAAATATGAGAGAGACGCGTCCTGCAATAATATGCAGGCGAAAGATGGAGAACCCATACCACTATGGTGCCATTTGCTTGAGATGAAATTTATGATGGTACCACACTGTGGCGCCTTGTGAGAAGGCAGCCGTTGGGAAGCCAGTTATAAAAATGCAAGGGAAGGATGGAGGTACTCTCACCGTTGGTGAGAAAACGGCTAGGAGGACATCCCACGGTAAAAATGATGAGGAAAATATGTTACCCCTAACACCTACAAGGTTGGGAATATAAGATTTTGCGAGAGGAAAGTGCCTCACGCGGGCCTCCGTCAAAAAGAAAAATGCCATCAACGCCAAAACGGAGGAGTGGTAAAAATCATCTTGTGTGAGTTAAAGATCTATTTAGTTGGTACCATTCTGAGTTTTGCGGACCTTATGTGGGGCTAAACTACCGTTTAAGTTTTAATTTTTACGTCCAAACATATATTTTTAGGCCGCAAATGGCGTAGCACCAATTGTCTTTAAGGAATACATCTCCTGGCGAGGATGCTCGGTACCGTTGCAGATACCCCACGGAGCATCTCTCCTCAGACCGATAGCATGCACATGTTGTCTGGTGGTAGCTTCAGAGCCGCAGAGCGACCCCTCCACATACCACATCATTATCACAAATAACAACACATGGACGAATCACATTGATGGAAGCATGTTTAGAATGCGGTTCTTAGCTTACTTACAGTGGGGGGAGAGAAATGTTTTTTTCCATCTATGGTGGCTTTCCCATATGGCGTGGTGAGCTCTAAGGCTTCACCAGTCACCGTTAGGAGTTAGATGGTGGTCCGTCTTTCTCTCCGTCACCTGATGTTTCGAGTACGGACCGTATGACATCCGTACCCTGGTGTTACCGTTTGGCTGCTTTAGGTTTGGAGAAAGTTGGCCAAAGAACACTGCTGGGACAGCAATAATATTGCATTATTTATATTTTCGCACTAGTCTTGCTTAATGGGTATCCGAAGATACAGGGGGTATGTGTGTGATCGACAAATTGATTCTGGCCAGCAAGAAACCGGCTGTAGTTTCTTGAGATGGTCCTAACCATTCTGACAGTGGGAATTCAAACAATTATTTCGGCCAGGCGGCCAGAGAAGCGTAGTCAAAGGCAGTTACTCTTTACTTCAATTTAGGAGGCCTTAATATGAATGGCCAACTATGAAAATCAGTAGTACCGTTTATATAACGGTTTTATTTACGGTGAAGAAGAGTTTCTAATAACAGTTCTTCGTTTTACAGTGCAATCGTCCTTGGCTAGCTTATAAACCTATCCTATCGAGCTATCATAGTTCCAGGTTTAGCGGCCGCATGTCATGTTCTCTGGAGAGAGCATGAACAGTGGTCCTAATGTAAAATTGGGGCGGTGGGGATAAAATATGGTGATGCATTTGTTGTTGATCTATAGTGTAACCCACGTATATTGTGATCCAAATATTTTCCTAATTTTTACTGCTAACTAATATCATGGGCAGGATGCCTAATTATTCATTGAAGTATAAGGCCAACTGAGCCTATGGTGCCGATTAATTGCTGGCACCGTTTACAATGCATAACATTATGTACAATATCATACTATGCCATCAGTGCAATTTAAATGTCATATGTTGTCTTTACACCGTCTTCTTGTGGTGTGAGTTAATGCACGATGCACGATGTAGCTGCCACGTGGATAATTATTGCAGGATGCTGGCCGATATGTTTCATACTCAAGAACAGTGAAGAATAATGCCATAACTGGTCGTCAATAGATTGTGATACATAGCACATAATGAAATGTTCACCGTGTTACCGTTATGATATTTGTGCTTAAAGAGTGACAGATGCCTGCATTGTGTAGGGACGGTAAGTACATGTTAGTAAAATATTTTCTCGGCACAAGACGATCCACGTTGGGTAAAGCAATGTTCTTGTCTGGACTACGGTCAAAACATGAATTCAGTGACACTGGATGCGTCCATTGATTATCACCACCGTTTCTCTCGTGGTACGGCAGGTCTGGCGAGATATTTAAGAGCACCACCGTTCTCACATGCTGATTTGGTTGGTAACAGTCGAAAAGTTGTAAAACTGGTGATGGTGGTAAGAATAAAGAGCCTTCTTTTAATTTAGGATTTTGGCCTGTTGATCTATCAGGAGCGTCCAAAATCGTGTTGCGGTGCGGAGTGCGGGTGTCCTGAGAGGGAACCTGACTGTAATAAGCTGCGTTGGTGTAGATTGCAGAATGCGAGCTCTACGCAGTAGGCAGATAACGAACGATTTCCCAATCGGATGGAGACCGCCTCCCTTCTAACTGAGTCTGACTGTGAGAGTGCCTTTTATATTCAGTGAGAGGCTGCGCCAGTGGGCTCAGCCAATCAGAGTACGCGTTGTGTATGAGGCGAGGTAGCTAGAGCAATAGCGTCTGGCTCTCACCTGATCAAATACACGCTCTGGCGATGTCTACTCTTTAGCCAGATCTGAACAGATTTAATTTCTGTTCAGAGCTTTGAATTCTCCATTCAATTCCGGTAATGATACATACCAAAATGATGGAGAACGGTCCCACATTACGGAATCGCCATAATATGAGCAACTATACACATAAGTTGCCAGTCTCCATAGTCTAGCGTGTCACTGTTTGTTTACCTATGCGTATGCGCATCTGGCCATCTCACGGACTCATTCTGTTCTCCTTCTAAATGGCTTATATATGCGTGGGCCTTATGTGGCTAGTGGAGGGGTTAGCATGGAGTATCCCCTACTAGGCCGTTTCATACCCAGCCGATCGGGGTCGGTACGCACCCGACAGGGCAGTCCACGCTACATGATACATCGAGTTAATAACAGTCCAATATCGGCATAGTAAATCATTAACAGGTGGCATAGTAGCACAGAATAGATTATTTTATTATTGTTGCAATTATTATTATTATTATTATTATTATTATTATTATTATTATTATTATTATTATTATTATTATTATTATTATTTATGGAAAGAAACTCCCATAGGAAATGGATGGGGATTTGTTGCAGTATTGATCTTTCAATAGTGACTACATGTACAGTTTTGATTGGATCACTACCATACTTGGTCAGGATGTTACCATTGTAGTCACGAACGCGATGAGTGGTCTTCCGGCCACATGCTCAAGTGGAAGAGTTGCACTCGGCCCCAAAATTACCCGTTTTTCTTTTTGGCAAAATGAATTCCATTCATCAGAAAAGGTCAATGGACAAATTTGAAAATAATCGGTGACATCATTTGATATTAATCTCACAACTGGGTCATATACTCTGGTGGAAGGGCACCCCTAATGTGTGCATGTATGATTACTGTGTTAAGCGGCTGTAGCAGTAGAAATGGCATACAGCTGCAATCAGTGCTTCTTTGCATTTTCCCACTATGCCTTTTCCTCAGCTTAAATCTTTAACCTCCTCAGGTTCATTCTTGATCTGAGTGTACCGAGTTCTGCTTTCAGGATTTCCATATAGATAAATAATGTCGCAGTTCAAATCAGGCACCTAACAAATGCTTTACATTTGCTGGCTCCCAGTAGGGAGAGTTTGACAGCTGTCTGGGCCGGTGTGTCTTCTGCATCCTTAGTACATGGTCAAACATGAAACCATCATTGCTGAGCGGCTTTTACAAACGGCGGCGATGTATTACACATCGTGTATATAGTGCATCATTGGAAAGAATGTTATCTGGTCATCAGTGTCCAGTGATGAGGCGGAGGTGTTTGCGGTTGCAGGCATCACGTATGTTTCGAGCTGCATTTGGAGCTGCCCAGCTGCTATAGTTATACAGCGTCAAGGATACGCAGGTTGCGTTGTATAAAAGTAGTCTTTTTGTCAAGGACTTCTTTGGTATACGAATCCATAGCTTCCAGAAGGGTTGGAAGCCATGTTCCCCATGAAGCAGCGTGCATCAATGTCAGCTGTTCTGTAGAGTAGTGAGCCCAGGATTTTACTTTTCCTCCCAGTGTCCGTGGCCACGAATTGGATTGTCATTTTCCTTAGTTTCATGTCTTGTCGTTATGTATACACCTGTGCAAAAGTTAAGCACCACCCTATTTTTACGCACATGCGAGGGTATATTCATGTACTATGAAGAAAACAATAGCATAAACATTTATGTACCCATCCAGCTTAGTGCAAGAGGTAATAATGCAACTAGAGGAATGCTGATTATGATGGTGGGGAAACACTGTATGTTTTTGTTTGAACTTGAAAACGAGGCCTGAATATGGTTACGTTGACACAACTGACAACTATTGCCCTACAGTTGACACACGTGGCTAGATTGTCATTAATGGTGTCTGAAAACGAAGTTTAACATCTGTGCACGAGTTTGAGACTGTCATTATTAATACCGGGTATATCCACCTTGTGCCTGGATGACGGCTTGGACACGACGTCTCATGCTGGTCACCAACCGACTGATACGCCATTGTGGTATTCGTTGCCATTCAAGATGGAGTGCGTCTGTTAATTCCTGTAGGTTCTGCACAGGAGGATCCCTCCTTCTCACCATGTTTCCCAGAATGTCCCAGATATGCTCAATAGGGTTCATGTCAGGGCTCCTTGCTGGCCATGGTAGGGTTTCGATGGCATTCTGGCGGAGGAATTCATGCACAGCTCTAGCACGATGTGGTCGGGCGTTGTCATCCATGAATATAGGGTGGGTTCCAGGTGCATGATTTACAAAATGAGAGACCACAACTCTATCCAGTATGGAATCTTGATATCTTTGTCCATTTAGTGTTCCAGGTACAGTCAACAGATCCAGCTTACAATCAAATGAGATGCACCCCCATATCATAACGGAACCTCCACCAAATGGAACTTCTTCCATGATGTTACGTTGGTCGTACGCCGTGCGTCTGGACCTCCATACACGAGTTCGACCATCTGTGGCATGAAGCAGGAACCGACTTTCATCGGACCAGTGTACCCATCTCCAGGATCTCATGTTCCAGTGTCTTCTTTCGTTGCACCACCTCAGACACTCCTCTTTGTGGTGTGCAGTGAGGAGAGGACGTCTGACAGGTCTCCTAGCTTTCATGCCAGCAGCATACAGTCTCCTTTTGACGGTAGACATTGACACTCTATTGCGCGTTTCCCATTGCTGGCTGAGCACTCTGCTGTTGGTGAATGGAGATCTCCTAACAAGACGTACTAGGGCTCGATCATCACGGGCAGTAGTCTTCTTCGGTCTTCCAGATCTAGGCCTGTCCTTCACCTCGTTAGTTTGCCCATGTTTTGCAATCAAACGACTGATTACAGTATGGTTAATGTTCAGCTGTCTGCCAATCTCTCTGCATGACATACCAGTGGTATGCATGCCTATGATTTGCCATTTCACACAATCACTTAACCTTCGTCTTGCCATAGCGGTTCACAATCAAGAGCTAATTCTGTCTGTACAAATAAACCAGGGTCATGAACACAAAATTCCTAATCTTGTCGCCTAAATCTGTATGTAATGTTCTACACCTCAAACTGGACTTTTACATAACTGAACACGTGTGCTGTTTCCCGCCACGCACGGACATCAAGCGGCGTGAAGTCATGCATGCATGTGCATTTCGTACTTGGAATTATGTCAGCTAACGCGGGGACAAAAAGTATGGCAGCCTAGTTGTACCATCATGTTTCTACGTTCTATTGTTTTTGCTGGTGCTTAACTTTTGCACAGGTGTATATATGCGGGTGAACTCTATTTTCAGTTGATGCATAGAGATTCTCACTTTTTTAGTTTACTTGCAACTAAAGGCAGTAGTTGGTCAATGGGTTTCTTTTCCTCGTCAATGAAGTCCACATAGTCGGCATATTCCATCTCTAGAGGCATACCCAGTATGGACACTGGGGAGTTTGGTCTTGTGGAGTTTTCTCGCAGATTTCAATGCAGCAGCAAGGTAGACGATGAAGAGCATAGAAGATAGACCATCCCACTGTGAGGAGCCGATTGATGTCGTCTCAAACTCTGCTTCACAGACTTGACTCATACTCGTCGTTTGGCGTCTGCAAGTAATAGTCCCACTAGACATAGCTCATCTTCGTTGCAACTGGCCTGGCACACGTGCTCCATCATATTTGAGCGTTTAATTGTGTCGAAGGATCGTGACATGTAAATTCCCATTTTGTGGAAATCCCAGTGGTTGGACATAACTACGTCCATATTTAAAGCCACTTTGACATAATCCAATGAAGTCATCGATCATGTCCAATATGCCGCATAGAGTAACATCGGATAGGAGTTTCCATATGCTGCTGAGAAGCACAATGGGGCCCAGCTTGGACGGGGATCGGGTGGCATGGGTAGCACGATAAGCGTGCCTTAGCCAACAGCATCGATGTGAAAGTGGTGCATAAAAGATGACTTGATTAGGTGCGTGATCAGTTTTGAGGTAATGTTACTTGTGTATTTGAATAGTTCATTGCTCATGACATCAGCTCCGAATGCACGCCCATTTTCAGGTCTTTGAGGGCCTTCTCACCTGCTGTTTTAATTGATGTTAGTAATGACCTGGGGTCGGTCACCTGAGAACGGGTGCAAGGGGTTATTATTGTTTTCTGTGAACTGATCATTGAGTCGGCTTGTTGAAAAGTAAGATCTTTTAGGCATTCGCTGATGTGGCGCAGAATCTTATTGTGTCCCCTGCAGCGCTGACCTGCCTCGGGTGCCACATTTCTAGGAGGTACCAAGAAGGGAGCGAGGGCGCATCGCGCCATCCGAATTGCATGTATCTCTAAGCGGAAAAGACTTTTTAAAACGTGACATGCAGTCTTAGGCCTATTACTTCTGCTTTATTGAACACTAATTCTAAAATTTGAAAATACCGCTATCTTCAAACCAACGTACCTACCCTAAAATATACTTTCTTGTAATGGGAACTATGTGCGAAACCAAATAGACATTTCATATAAGGATATTGTAAAACGAACAGCATCAGCAGTGCAGAAATTGCACACAAACTAACACTGGTTTGACCAATACGGTACGACAACACTTTGGAGGACTGTATGCGGTGTCTATGCATCTGTCTATATATTTACAATAATCCACCTTTCATATGACGTCATACTCAGCTAAGCTTCGCATAGGATGACGTCATAATCATTACGTCATACATGATTCTATATGGCCCGTCTTTAACTTTTAATACTCAGACACGTACGAATCGTATGTCTCTACTATTTAATAAACATGCTGTTGACTATTTCGAAACTGCTATAGGCAGCAACAGCACCCAGTCAAATTAGTTTCAACATATTCAACAGCTTACCTGTATAGTTTTCTGGAAATAGATAGTCAAGAGGTTCAGAGATCAATCGATCCCAACACGAGCGAGATGTTGGTGGAGCTTGGATAGAGTTGTGCGGGGCATAGCTAAAATGAGAAGATCCATTATGTGTTTTGTCGCATTATGCCACGTCACCTCTAGCGTATTTCTGCAGATTCCCATGAAATTAATGATAACATTTCCAGTCCACCAACCCACCACCCCTTAACGGACATTACCACTGTATCCATCCATTATATTACGTCCTAATCAACTACGCGACGAGTAGAATGACATCACAATCAATGACGTCATTATGACATCATGAATGACGTAGATAAGTACGTAACAAATGCTTTAATTGAAGACGGACTATGCGTTGTTGTACTAAGTGTATGTCTTTACTATTTAATAAATATCATGTTTAATATTTTGAAACTAATTTGACTGGGCGCTGTCACTGCAGCAACAGCACCCAGTCAAATTAGTTACAGACTATTCAACAACTTACCTGCATAGTTTTCAGGAAATTTGATATTCAGGGCAGTCGGGGATCGATCAATTCCAACACGGCGAAGTGTGGGTGGAGCTTACCTAGAAGTGCATGGGGCATAGCCAAAACTAAAAAGGTCTATTAGATGACAAGTGCTCTTTCTCACCTCCCCCACCCAAATAACTGACCACCAACAAAGTGGTAAAACTGTAGAATATGAAGGCATTGGATTATGTGGCATAGTTATATCAATACAACTCATGGTTTCCTTATGTCATTGATTTCCTGATATCAACTTCAATTTTCCATACACGACGATTGATAATGGACGAAAATTTAATCCAGTAAACCTTTAGATAAGAAATTATAGAGCATGGTGAGATAATAAAGAGGATTGTCTTCCAATATGCAGTGTCAGCTCTCTGGTATGGGGAAACAATGAAAGGCGTGCATATATGTGCTAATCCGCAGATGCACAATGGATCTGTATCCAAATCCGGATCAAATTTTTCAGCAAAATGTTAGGATAAAAAATTGAGTGGCTATTTGTAGGCCAAGAGAAGACGATTTAGAAACGCAGGAGATCGCCTCTTAGATCATCTGGATTTCAACATTTTCTTGTGGATTCCCTCAGGTGAGTCAGTCTACTCAATGACATAGTGGGGTGGTGGGTGGTTGGGCGGGGTAGTTATCTGGGTGACAGGCTCTGGGTGGTATTAAAGTCCTAACTAGTGACAAACACGTAATAATTTAATAATCTGCTAATGATCAATATCTCCCGAAATGCAGGAGAGGCTCTCACATAGCATCAAGATTTTAAATTTTTCAGGGGGAGGAAACCCCCTTTTGGCTTGCCTGTGACACTCGGTCACCGTCTGGTTAACAGATGCCTAGAGCCTACGAAAACCCTTAATACAGCCTTGCGTAAGTTACTCTAGATATGCGTCAAAGGCCCTCTCAGAGCATCTGAAGTTCAAAATTTCCACCCCTACACCACATTTTCAGAGGGGTAATCATCCCTCTCTGACTCACAGCCGTTGTCTAGGGTAACATGAACCCTAGAGCCGGCCCTGGTTCCCGGTGCAGTTTGGTACGGTCCTCACCTTAGCCACTTTGATAGATGCGCAGTCGTAACCCTAGCCAAAAAACCCTAACCAATTTAGTCAAATGTATGGAAATACATTTGCCTAATTTGGTTAGGGTTTTTTGGATAGGGCCTTAAAAATTGCCAATTTTCGTTTTGGGTAGAAATGGCATCCATTTCATCAGAGAGGTTATATGGGAATGATAGGAGATATTAGTGGACATCGTTTAATGGTAACATCACACCTGGGTCATACAGCCTGGCGAAGGGCATACCTTTAGCCTTAATATTACCAGTCTTAGGTTTTGGCAGAAATGAACTCCACCTGCATAGATACGTTCAATGGCTATATAAGAAGGAACCTTATACTAATTCTTAATGTCCAGAACATGTGTATAAATCGCACCTTGGCTCATCTCCAGGGACGGATTACAGCAATGTTTAACGGGGAGACAGTCCCTGGTATCTGGGACATGGGGGAAGGGGCCCAAATCAAAAACAATTATTGTATTTTACCTATTTGATCCTTTCAAACCTAGTATTTCACTTTCACAGTAATGATATACATAAGCTGTTGAAGATTTTGAAACTAATTTGACTGGAAGCTGGTGCAGGCCTTATGCAGCACCAGCTTTCAGTCAAATTAGTGTCAATATATTCAATGGCATTTTGACACATACGTAATGGTATTATTGTATTTATGAGTAGTAGTAGTAGTAGTAGTAGTAGTAGTAGTAGTAGTAGTAGTGGTGGTAGTAGCAGCAGCAGCAGCAGCAGCAGCAGCAGCAGTAGCAGCAGTAGCAGTAGCAGTAGCAGCAGCAGCAGCAGCAGTAGTAGTAGTAGTAGTAGTAGTAGTAGTAGTGGCAGCAGCAGCAGCAACAGCAGTAGTAGTAGTAGTAGTAGTAGTAGTAGTAGTAGTAGTAGTAGTAGTAGTAGTAGTAGTAGTAGTAGTAGTAGCAGTAGTAGTAGTAGTAGTAGTAGTAGTAGTAGTAGTAGTAGCAGCAGCAGCAGCAGCAGAAACAGTAGTAGTAGTAGTAGTAGCAGTAGTAGTAGTAGTAGTAGTAGTAGTAGTAGTAGTAGTAGTAGTAGTAGTAGTAGTAGTAGTAGTAGTAGTAGTAGTAGTAGCAGTAGGAGTAGCAGTGGATTCCAACAAAATATCTGGCTGTAAAATAGAAAGCACTGCTATATTTTCAACAAACAATAAATGGATATTAAACAAACCACAGCGTTAGCCAATCAAATAGTAAAATCGTATTTGTATTATTATTTTTTCAATTATTGTAGCATAAATTGACTATATTATACTTGAGCTACCTTTACATATTTGTCAATCCGAATACCGTGTGCGGACTTCAGAGAAACTCGATATCAATGTTATGAAATCCTTGGCAAAATGGCGGTGCATGCATATAATATCTATATTTCATGAACTGATGACAAATTATAACTTTGATTCCATAGCAGGCATTGATCAAGAGGGATAATACGCTAGTAACAATACAATCATTATCAAACATTAGACAACCAGAGGGCAATAACAATAGCGTATTATATGTCAGTGTGGGCAGTAAAGGTTGCACACTTTTTTCAAATTCAAATTCAAATTCAAATTTATTTATTTTGCGGTACAATAGTATATGTACATAATGCGTAGTCCATCAAATGCTAAGCCTATAATCGGATGGACCCTGCACATTAAAAAGACAGACACAATAGTCAGGCAGAAGCAGAAAGAGGCAATATAATATTAAAAGTATCGTCTATTATATATGATTAACTTTATATAATTAACATTTCAAGGCACAAGGAGGCAACATATAGTAAAAGATATAGTCAAAGATGTCATCTGTTAAACATAAGTGTTTGAGTAAGTATTGCCAATTCTTTCTTTAGATGTCATCAGATGGTTGATGTAGAATTTACTCTTTCTGACAAAAACGGGTGGTGGTGTGGTGGTGTATATATATAGTGGCACAATTCATGTGTATTTTACTGATGGCAAAACAATGTCCTCATGCAAACCTCATTCATTATATTACCATTCTCACATTTAGATTCATTTCAAGCAATGGGTAGCGAAAAGGTCATGTTTTCACCTGTCTGAAATATGTTGACCATTTAGACAATATATTTCATTTTAATAACTCGAGAAATCATTTTCATTACATACATCTATTCATTCAAATTTATATATATACTAGATCTTTGTACTATTTCATGTCTATGGCAAATCAACAATATGTCAGTCAAATTTACGATTGCATGCCTGTTATACACGTACTAATTAAGCTTCCATTTTTAGCTCAGTTGATTTGCTACATAGCAGTGTTCTTTATAACTGATGACAAAACAATGTCCTCATGCTGGCATTAGAGACAGCCATTGCTTGGTATGACAGATTTCAACCCAATTAAGCTGGATGTACCCTATGATAGTAGTCTTAGTATGCATGGTATACAGAATCTTGATTTGTCATACTTAGGCGTGTATATTTTGTCACACCTAGGCTCGTATGTGATTCAAAACTACTATACAGAGGTCTCACTCGGCTGAATTTGCTCCTTAGCATGATTAGTGTGTATGGCTAATTTTATCAGAATCCAATCCTTGTCCCAAGCCAATATTCCAGCTGAACATCACAGGCCTCTAGTTCCATTATCCATTTTAAATGTTCCGAATGTTTCTAGCAAATTATAACAGATTATCATGTTATTTTCGATTCTCCGAATGTTTTCGGCAAAATGATAGAGGGTTTTTATGGCCACTAACATTTTCATTGCAGTTAATCAAAAAGATTTTTGTACCATCTTAAGTGTATTTACATTTGAAATTGAAATGATATCTAATTGCAGTATCTATTATTTCAGAAATCATGGCATCACCTATTCAAAATGTTTTATCTGAGGATGTTTTAATCAAAATAAGTAGTCACATCGAGGACATTGATGTTGACTTGAAAGCCGATTGTTACGACATTGGAAAAAAACCCACCCCATAGTTGCCTTAGTTGGAGTTGAGAAAGTGATGAGAAAAATGAAAGCCCACGACGGAAAATCAACGATGCTGGTGAAGGCTTTAAGAAGCACATTTCAGGCTGAAACTGTAGAATTACGAAAGAGGATTCTAGCCCTCACTAAAGAAAATCAAACCTTAAAAGAGGAAAATAAACAATTATCAACTAACTTCACTGATGTGTCATCTCAAATAAGCGATGAACTTAGTATCTTCCTAGATGAAAGTGATGTGTTTGAATCTGCTAGCACATCACAGACCCCAGGATTGAGTGAGCATACTACTGACGAGAATATTACTACCCTACTGCCCAGCAGCCACACTCCAGTCAGGACTCCTCATTTGAAATGTAAACTAAATGTGATTCTTTAAACTAAAGTCAACTGTTTGTTCCTCATGTTTCTTCAATGACTCTTCATTTGAATATTAATTCTTGTGTTTTAGTTTCATCTACAATGTGTTGGAACACTGTTAGTTCTTCGTGTTTGGTTAATGACTCATCATTGGAACACTGTTAGTTCTTCATTCAATGACTCGTTATTTGAATATTAATTCTCGTGTTTTAGTTTCACCTACAGTGCGTTGGAACACTGTTAGTATATTCGTGTTTAGTTAATGACTCATCATTTGTTGTTAAAGGCTCATCATTTGTTATTAATGACTTATCATTTGAACAGTGATTCTTGTGTTCTAGTTTTATATACAATATGCTGACTAGAGAACATGATTAGGGAATAATTGCTATTCAAGTTTATTCACCGGAAGGTGCAGTATTTTATTGCTTTTAAAGGCGTATATTCAGAGCAAAATGCGTAAAAATAAAATCGTTTAAATTGTCTACTTTTAGAGGCTTAAATTGCGAAAAAATAAAATTGTTAAAATTGTATACCTTTAGAGCCTTAATCTGGGGGACTCAATGTAAGGACACGAAAAAAATATTAACATATTATGATTTCATTACATATAAATTTATATAATTTTTTCAGTTGGGAAATTGAATTAGAGACTCGTGTCTCTAATTCAATTTCACAATAAGAAGAAATATATTAGTTTACACGTAATGAAATCATCATATGTTAATATTTAATTCATTTCATTACATTGAGATCAGATCTTGGTTTTCGAAAGGACATTTTGTGGGAGAAATTAAAAAATTTCTTGAACACATTTATGGGTTGTTATTTTCATCTACAAAATTTTTTCTTGTTCTTTGTTATAAATCCATTTGTTCAAATACCTATGAAACTACTTTTCATAAAAATATTGATTAAATATTCTATATTTTGTCAATTATATGGATATCATTGTCAAAGGTAAATACAAATACAAACACTTTGTCCTAAAATATTTTTAATGCGTAGCTATATAACAAAGAACTTGGGAAATTTTTGGTAATTGTTGTCTTACGTGGCCCAAAGGGCCAAGTGTGCTTATGCCGTGGCGACCGTCCATCTTTGTCCGTCATCTGTCCATCGTCCATCATCCATCAACTTGCTTTAAAACACTACTCCTCCTTTACCAATAGCCAGATCTTAACCAAATTTGGTTCAAAGGATCCTATTGTTCTCGGCTCCAGAACATCCATTGGGAATTTTGATTCATAAATATCTTGGGTCAAAATCTTAGACTTTTATATAAAATTTGTCGGAAATTGTCAAATTGCTTCTTACCCTTTTGACTAATTTCAACAAAATTAGGCTGAAAGGATCTTATCATCATAGGCTTTAGATCTTCCATTCAGAATTTTGATGTGGCGATTTTTGGGTGAAACTTTTAGATTTTATGAAAAAGATTTAACTGAAATTGTGAAAGTGCTTCTCCTTACCATCTTGACCAATTTTTACAAAATTTGGCTTGAAGGATTCCGTCGTCATGGTGATAATCTGCAGAACTTCCATTCAGAATTGTGATTGGTCAGTTTTTCTGGTGGCCATCTTGTTAAATGTCAAGGATCATATATATTTAAATGCAAATATTTCAAATGCTAATTGTCCAGGTGAGTGCCACATGCCCTTCGGCCTCTTATTTTTGTTGATGTTCTAAAATTTTAATAAAATTCTAGGCTAGTAAGTTACATCATATGTAATGGATCGCCAAAAAAGAAAAAGGAGCGAGCAAGAAAGAGGATAGACAGGAAGAAAAATGTAACAGTATGAAATTTGCACAGAACTATTTTCTCTTTGTTTTCTTGTTTCTGTCTAAATGTGTGGTCTTGAACTAATTCTTATATAATCACTTGAATATAATATTCACTTTGTCTGTCCGTGCATCCGTCCATGCATAGGAAACTTGTTCTGAACGTAAATTTGCAGGCATTGGATCAGTCATGCATCAGAGCTAATGGCATTGATTCGATCACTTGTCTTACACCAAAAGTTGAATATAAAACCAATATTCATCCATGTTAGACTAATTTACTTTTATTTGGACAGGGTCTTCATGGGGAACTTGAGGGTATAATCTGTGATGCGCTGAATATTTTTGTTGAGCCCGTAGCGAAGCGGGGGAAAGCGAGACATAGCAATCCAAATGGCATCCGGCATCATCATACCCTACCCTACCCTTTCGTACCACCCAGCATACCCACCCACCATGCATTGGTTCAGATCGTTTAAGCTACATTGATATGCCATATCCTAGGAATGCTGCTAGCTGCCCCATCCTGCCTTGCCCCGCCCCACCCATCCATAGTCCCCACCCTGTCCACCCACCATGAAATTTGTAATATTTAAATTCAGTTTTTACGGGTAACCTAATTTGACTTAACCCTAGTATCACTTTACCA
Source organism: Chaetoderma sp. LZ-2023a (assembly GCA_034401795.1). Taxonomy (NCBI): domain Eukaryota; kingdom Metazoa; phylum Mollusca; class Caudofoveata; order Chaetodermatida; family Chaetodermatidae; genus Chaetoderma; species Chaetoderma sp. LZ-2023a. The sequence goes on along the minus strand of CM067363.1, from coordinate 69,396,878 downwards.
TTTCTACCCTACCCACCTATAGTACCCAGTTTGCTCACCCACCCTGAATTTATTAAGATTTTAAGTTATGGTTCTTAAAGCTGTACTAAATTGATCTTGCTAAACCACTATAACTTTTTTAAATTTTAGTGGAGGTTATAGGGCTCGACAAGCTGGCTGCGGCCTCTAGTATTAACAAACGGAAACAGAAATGTTATGGTGTAATTATCTAATTATCTGGCTGGAATTTTCTTCCTACAGATCCTGTATCCAATGCCAAATAAAACTAAAGAAACAGCGCTAGAATTCAGTCAAGAGTAAAATATTAAATCCATACCATCTGAACATAGAGCTACTGTGCAAGAGTTCATTGACCACCCCCCCCCCCCCCCTTTCAACTTCAAAAGAGCCTACATACCTTATGGTAAACTACTTTAACTATCAAAAGCAGATGTCAGATGAAAGAAAATCCAGGGCATTAGAAAAAACAGAAAAAAGACAGGATGTCTTATAGAATGAGAAACAAAAACAATAAATATCAAGGATATTTATTAACTGAGCATAAGACGGTTTCTGCAAAGGAAAGAATGAGACGTATAAGAAGTAAAGCTAGTGAAGAAAAAAGGCGCTTAGACAGAGAGCAAAACACAAAGAGGAAAAGAGTTGAGAGATCAGAGGCTGGTGAAGAGAAAAGGTGCTTAGACAGAGACAAAAACACAAAGAGGAAAAGAGTTGAGATATCAGAGGTTGTTGAAGAGAAAAGTTGCTTAGACAGAGACAAACACACAAAGAAGAAAAAAGTTGAGAGATCAGAGGTTGTTGAAGAAAAAAGGTGTTTAGACAGAGAGCAAAACACAAAGAGGAAAAGAGTTGAGAGATCAGAGGCTGGTGAAGAGAACAGATGCTTAGACAGAGACAAAAACACAGAGGAAAGTAGTTGAGAGATCAGAGGCTGGTGAGGAGAAAAAGTGTTTTGAAACAATTAAGGCAAAATGCAAGATAACTAAGATAAGGAATGAAGCCAGTGAAGAGAAAGGTTGCTTAGACAAAGACAATAACACAAAAAGGAAAAGGGATGAGAGATCAGAGGCTGGTGAAGAGAAAAGGTGCTTAGACAAAGACCAAAAACATAAAGAGGAAAAGAGTTGAGAGATCAGAGGCTGGTGAAGAGAAAAGGTGCTTAGACAGAGACAAAAACACAAAGAGGAAAAGAGTTGAGAGATCAGATATTGTTGTAGAAAAAAGGTGCTTAGACAGAGACAAAAAACACAAAGAGGAAAAGAGTTGAGAGATCAGAGGCTGGTGAAGAAAAAAGGTGCTTAGACAGAGACAAAAACATAAAGAAGAAAAGGGATGAGAGATCAGAGGCTGGTGAAGAGAAACGATGTTTAGACAGAGACAAAAACACAAAGAGGAAAGGAGTTGAGGGATCAACGGCTGGTGATGAGAAAAGGTGTTTTGAAACAATAAAAGCAAAATGCAGGATGACAAAGATAGATGAATGGAAAAGGTGCTTAGACAAAGACAAAAAACACAAAAATGAAAACAGTTGAGAGAATGGTGACACCTCAAGAGCAGGCTCAAATGAACAGAATCGTGGATAGAAACAGAAAAAAGGAAAGAAGAAGCTGTCTACTTCAGATGATAGAAACTGTCATTGAGTTTTAAAATGTCGATTCCAAGGGCCTGGTTTGTGTTTGCGCATCATGCCATAGAATGTTATGCAAACAATCAGTGAAACAGCTAAACCATGAAATGTATATTGGCTTCCCAAATGTTGATGATGTACTTTCATCAGTACATAACACTTGGATTTGTATTACGTGTGAAAGGTATCTGAAGAAAGGACGTGACCAATCTGTTACAATTAGACGAAGTTCCAGCAGATCGTGCATCACTTTCTTCCCTTGAAGCTAGACCGATTAGTCAGAGAATTCCTTTCATGAAAATATCAGCTCAACCACGAGGAGGACAAAAAGCAATCACAGGAGCTGTTGTTAACATACCAATTGATACATATGATACATGCACTCATTTACCATGACCTCCCCACAATTCGAATGTTATACTATTGAATCTCAAGCACAAAACAGAGTATGGTCAGCAGTGATGAAACAAGCACTAAGGCCAACTGACACAATGAAAGCATTGGATGTATTAATGAAAGAAAATGTTTTATATGCTGATATTTCTAAAAATTCAGATACTTTTCTCATGGACACCAATAATGACAGTCAAAGGCAGTGGATAGAAATTATTGATCATAATGATATTCCTTGATGATCAGCATGCAGATTGCAGCAATGAACAAGTTCATGATGATTGCGAAATGAACTCGCCTGACAGTCAAGTTCCCATACTCTCAGATGCAGATATTGCAGATGAGAACACTTCTGATGATAATGGTGACAGCAGCACAGTTGATGTACTTAATAATGAGAAAGGACTTCCTTTTGACACATGTTTGCAGCCATCTGATGGGCATGAGGTTTTCTCTATTGCACCAGCTGAAGGTAATCGACCAGTTAATTTACTGACTGATAGAAATGCTGAACTTCTAGCATTTCCATCATTTTTTCTGAAAGGAAGGTTTGGTTACTCACACAAAACGAAGTCTAAAACTACATTCAAGGCAATACTTCAGTGCACGGCTTTTGAACGTAGACACTAGATTTACCACGAATACTGATCACATTTTTTTCTCACAGTTTCCCACTGAGAAAAAACAAATACTAGACAATGGGCTAATTGCTTTGCGTAAGATACAACAAAACGAAGCCATAACTGTTGCATGTCTGAGATCTGATCATTTACAGCATTTCGTAACGAGAAATTTGGGTTACATGTTGCTTAAAAACATCCGAGAACCTCCAGCATATTGGCAGAGAACCATGTATGACCTGTTAGCAATGTTCTGTCAGCTTGGGATCTTTACATGGTTTCTCACACTATCATCGGCTGATATGAGATGGACAGACATCGTCAAGATCATTGCTGAACAACACGGATAGCTTCTTATAGAGCACGGTGTTACCAATATGCCATGGGACGATAAGTGTCAAAAAGTAATCCTGTTACAGCTGATTGACACTTCGATTATAAAGTTCAGCAATTCCTTAAGCTAGTCATCCAGAAGAACAACATTTTAGGAGATGTTTCAGATTACTTTATACGTACTGAATTTCAACAGCGAGCCTCCCCTCATGTCCGCTGTGTGGTACCGATAAAGGATGCTCCTCAAGTGGGTGTTAACTCAGAGGAGGAAGTATGTCAGTTTGTGGACAGGTATATTTCCTGTCAACTGCCCTCAGAACAAGATGATCCTCTACTTCACAGACTTGCGTCATCATTACAAAGGCATGCACATACGCGATCATGTAGGAAAGGAGGACAACTATGCAGATTTCACTTCCCTAAGATTCCATTGCCACATACATTTGTGAAGACTGCAGGTAATTCATTAGAAACATCCGCAGAAAATCAGGAAGAATCACCTGTGAAAAACCACAAAGATATCTTACTGAAGGCCCATGCTGCTCTTGACCAATTTGAAGATGCCTTTCTGTCTGATGTCCTGAAAGAATGTTCAGTTTCTGAAGAAGAACTGAAAGATGCAGTAAAAGAAACTGAGAAAACTGATATAAAAATCTTTCACGAAAGGGAAACTACTGATTTGTACATAAACAATTATAACCCAACAATTCTCAGAGCGTGGGAGGTCAATATGGACTTGCAGTTTGTCACTGATCCATATGCATGTATTCAGTACATTGTAAGCTATGTTACGAAGGATGAAAGGCAACTGAGTGATCTCCTACGCAATGCTTCAAGACAAGCAGGTGATGTTAACCTTTTACAGCAATTACGTCACCTTGGTAATATTTTCCTTAATCATAGAGAGCTCTCTGCCCAAGAAGCAATTTACAGAATTTTGCTCATCTCTCTGCGAAGAACTAGCAGAAGTGTAATATTCATTCCTACTGACCTTCCAGAAGATAGAGTTCGTATTATAAAGCCTAACCATGTGTTGGAGCAATTACATGAGGATTTTGAAGAGATTTACTGCCTTGGAGTGATAGAAAGATACTCAAACAGACCAAATAATCTGAGTGACATCTGTCTTGCTGAGTCACTTTACACATGTTCATTTACTGACTATACCGAATGCGAAGTTGATCCTCAAAGAGCTTGATCCCGTTGATTCAGTAGAGAAAGGAAACCGCATTAAACTGAAAAATAATAGAGGATACATGGCAAAAAGAAGGCAACCAGCTATTGTAAGATCTCGTGTTTTCAAAATTCAAACAACATGAAACGTATTGTCATGCAAAACTAATGTTGTATATGCCATGGACAAATGAAGAATCGTTAAAGGACGGTTCTCCCACTTACGCAGAATCATTTCAACAAAATGAAAATGTACTATTGAAAACACAGGCTCGGTTTGAAAAAAATGCAGAACAAGTGGAAAACATACTCCAAGATCTAGAAGAATGTTCCAATCTGGGATGCCATCAACTCTTAGGCAGTGAATGCAGAATTGGATAACAGGATGCAGCCATATCAGCCCGATCCAGTGTCTATGATTTTAGATCCAGCTATGCATGGGGATATAGCGGCATTTCATATCGCTGTTGATATTGGAGCCTCATCGACAGAATTCACTGTAAAATCCCATATCCTTCCAGATACTGAATACAGGGAACTGCTCAGATGCTTGAACAACGAGCAAAAGGAACCTTTTGATGAAATTTTGAATTGATGCAAAAATGTCATTCAAAGCAGAAAGACTGGACAAAAGCCACAACCATTTCATTATTTTTAACAGGCGGTGCAGGGACTGGTAAATCAGTCCTCATCAAAGCTATTCATAACATGGCAGAATGAGAGCTGCGAGCGGAGGGAGATTCTGTTGATGATTGTACAGTACTGTTAACAGCACCGACTGGCATAGCTGCCTTTAACATAAATGGAACAACACTACATTCAGCCTTCAAATTGCCTCTTAGGTAGCATTCCAAGCTATTCAGTGATGACTACCTAACTTTGTCACAAGAGAAGTTGCAAAGCATCCGAAATTTTTTTTTTAATTTGACAATTGTTATCATTGATGAGATATCAATGGTTGGTGCACAAGAACTGTACAACATTCACCGCCTCTAGGCTCCTCACCTTTTTTTTCTCTTCCCAAGCCACCACTTGCAGGATCCTTGTGGATGAATTTATTCAAAGTCTATCACTTGGAACAAATAATATGCCAAAAGGATGATATGCAGTTTGCTTGTCTTCTTAATAGGGTACGCACACAGCAACATACAGATGAGGACATTGCAGTGCTTCAGAGTAGAATTATAGATGACAGTAATCCATCATACTCACATGAGGCTCTTCATATTTATTCAACAAACAAAGAAGTTCAGTCATTCAATGAATCCAAGCTGGAAATCCTAGACAGTGAATTAATCACACTAGATGCTATAGATGTGAAACCAAATGGATCGCTTCTACCTGAAAATATTGTTTTACCAGATAATCCCAATCTTACTGGTGGCCTAGTAAAGCAACTCAAGCTGGGGATTGGTGCAAGAGTGATGGTAACTAAGAATATCAATATTGAGGATGGTTTAAATGAGTCAAATACTAAAGGTGCACATGGGTTAGCTGTAATTGTCTCTTGCGACGATGATAGATGTGGCAAACAAACTCTAAAGCGGTTTAAGCAAATCAATAGGAAGTATCCTAATTCGGTACCTATCTTTCGTGATGAAGTTAGTGTACACATAGGAAAACATTCAAGATATTACATCAATCGCCAACAATTCCCATTGTGGCTGTCTTGGGCGTGCACCATACACAAGACACAAGGCAAGGCTCTTGTTTCCATTAAAGAAAGATTTTTTCCAGGCCAATGTTATGTAGCACTGAGTAGAGTGTCATCACTTTCAGGTCTGCATTTGATTAATTTCCCTGAAGAAAAGATAAAAGCCAGCAGTGAAACCATGAATGTTATGGAACAGATTAACAGTAACCCTGTTGTCATTGCAAGTAATTCTGTGCTCCAACAGCCCTCCGATGTTCTCTCCATTTTAAGCCTGAATGTAAGGCCTCTACCATTACACATAGAGGATCTTCAATCTGATAGAAATACCAACCTTACTGACATCTGCTACTTTACAAAAACATGGCCTAAAGGAAAAGAGTCACCATCTTTGAAGATGAGTATGGACACTTTTGGACACAACAGACATCACAAAAGATCTGGTCGGGTTATTATATATAGCAAAAAATAAATTCTTTGCCTGAAAATTCTGAGTGTCAGTACAAACAGCATTGATTTACTTGCTGTAGAGATGCTGTCGCATAATTTAATCATCATCCTTGTGTATGTGAGTTGCAAAGCGTCAAATGAAGACATAAAATCTGACCTTCAAAAAAGAAACTACCTAAGAATTGTAAGAAAATACTCCTTGAAGATTTTACCACAATGGACAATATTTTTAATGATCTAAGTGAATGTATTCCTCTGATTGATCTTCCAATGCACAGAGACGGATCAATATTAGACCAAGACTTCGTTAGCCCAGGAATCCAAGCTCTACATCATGCTACAGCTACTTACTTTTCTGACCATCAGATGATCTGGATCGAAATCAAGCTAAATGACATAATGCAGCAACAAGAGAGGATGTGAAATCCCTTTCTCCGAAACAATATTATGAATTCTAAGAGATTTCCTGGGGATTTTAACAAAACGAACATTAATGTTGATGATCTAAATGAATTTGGCCCTCTCATTAGCGTTTCACTGCACAGAGATAGAACAGGATGACAATTTCATTACACCAAGGAATATCGACTGTATGGCATGATGCATATGCTGACCATCACATGATGTGAATCAGAATAAATTTAGCCCTCTCATTAACGTTTCACTGCACAGAATTAGAACAGATTTGGACAATGATTGCATTAGACCCAGAAATATTGACTATGGCCTGCTGCATATACTGACCATCACATGATGTGGATGAGAATTAAAAGACATAATGTAATGGTAAGCTATCTTAATGTTACTAATGTTATAATATTTTCTTTCCTGTGGCTGCATGTTTCTTCGTTTCCAATACTAATTCATGCACTTTTAACATAGAACTATGCATGCAATTTATGTATTACTATAGCTAATTGTCACACTTTTGTATGTATGATCATGAAATTTGATATGTATTAAATGCTTCCTAGAGAGAAGGTGGACATTTATACAAAAAAGATCAGTCCATCCATGCATCTGTCTGGTCTTTTGTCATGAATGCATCTTAGGTTATCCATTCACCAATTCGTCCATGCCTCAATATGTTCGCGTCTCTGTGTCTGAGCCACAGTTCCAAACCTTTCCCTGAAGCATATGCCTTCGGGGTTATCTATTCAGTTTCTCTGCAGAGTATGCCTTCGGGGAGCATACCTCAATTTATTGATTTGCCTTGTTTATTTATTGTTTTTAATTTCTTTGAATTTGTAAAGACAATTTGTAATTCTATCTACATTTGAAGTTATCCTGAAGCAATAAGATTAGGAAAATATTTGAAAAGTTCAGTTACGACCGTCTTCTTCTGAGCCGCCATTTTACCTTGATATTTCTGGCTGCCATTATTTGGGATCATATTGTTCTTGCTGTCGTGCAACGCCCAGTAAAAACCCATTCTGGTAACTCTAATGATTGTCAGTGTGCTCTTGGCCTCCAGAGGTGTGGGAATCTAACTGCATAGTATGTAGTAGGCATGTGCACCTCTAGTAGGCTCGTTCTATTTTAAATCTGTATTTCCCATAATAGATATGAAACATGCCATACTAGATATTTGCTGGCAGTAGCAGCAATAACTTTCCTTCAAATTGTTTGCGAAATAATCAGTAGAAAATCAGGTGCCAGTATTTGACATTTTGGAAACGATTTGACTGAAAATCGTTGCTGCAACAACTGTCAACCAAATCATTCTCAAAATAAGCTGCATGATTTTGTCTATAGTAGCATGTTCTGATGATGTTTCGAATAATTTGATTGGCAGTTGTTTCTAACAAAACAGCAAGAATTTTGTCAAATTCTTCTTAGAATATTCTCTGCGAGGTTTTCAATATGGTTAGCTAACAACTGTACATACAATTAGTTAGGCCAATGCAATATATACCATATATACCTTCGCGGGTAGACACTGCTGTGCCACATCAGTCGATTGAAACATTTCCTTTCCTTAATAAATTATATTATTATAAGGGATATAAGCTGATAGTTTTGATATGTTGATATTTAACAATCGTATATGTTCCTTTAGTTGGCGTCTATGAAAACTGTAAGCTGCTTTAGGAATGTGTAACATGTTTCCGTTAGAAATGTTTACCAGTTGCTAGAGTGTTAAATGGCTCATATCAGCATAAAATAAAAATGGAAATATAATAAGATAAACACGTTTTCCCACACATTATGCTCGTATAACAGATAAAAATAACTGAGTATTTTTAATATTTTTAAAATGATAATTAAAATTAAATAAAATATAAAAATACCCGCATCAAAACGTATATCCTCACAAGCCACACTTCACTACTAGGTCTATAGCTTCCATTTGCGCTTCCCAAAGCCCACTTCTTTACTAAAATTCCTGAAATTGTTCTGTTTTATGTCTGTCTTTCCTACGGCTGTCTACTTCTAATCGTTCCCCGAGTTGCTATGGGGAAGAGAAATAACACTACATACACTATACTAACAATTACGTTTCTATCCTGTGTGTGACGTTTAAGCACGATACTAGTAATAATCGCATAAGATACTATATACATTATTAAACTGCTATATCAACTACATATGATATATTGTACAAGTAAGCACAATGTGATGCCGGGACTGTAAGGCCCCTGCAAAGCCTACAAAATATAGGCCATCCAATTAAAGGCTTTGCAAAAAAGTGAGATAGAATAAGGGAAGAATCAGTCTATAGGAAATATCTTTCGACGCAAACGACGAATCAAGACAAAGTAATTACTAGCGCAGCATGCCCTAAGCATGTAATAAGAGGAAACAAAGATAACGCAAATTCAATAGACCTTTCCCACATTAGCGTATTTTGGGAAAATACCTTCCCAGAATGCTTTGCACATACCGCTTCCGGCTGGTAAAAGTGATAATCGACTCGCAAACAGCATTACTTTACTATTGGAATCAGACACAACGCATTTAACAGGTTATATAAAGAACCAATTCATCTATATTATTGAAGTCGTGCATCATTGGAAAGCTTAGTCAGTTTTCTATTCATATCTATATTCATTTTTGCAGTTTAGTAAAATGTAATCCACTTAATAGTAATTTTAAAATAGGCCCTGTTGTCCGCTTGATTTAGCAATGTTCATGCTTCAGCCAACCTCAAATTCTTACCAACAATCTTCGGATTTCGGTTGGTGGTGGGGAGGGGGGTGAGCGTGCATGGGGACTCCGGCCATCCATCAATAGGCAATTAACCCAGACCACAACTAATCAACACATTGAACATTTTCTGTAAAACAGGTTCAATGTCATTACCCACCTCATTGATGATGATCCATTGATATTCAAGCACACTTCTCCAGTCCAATTTAGTCAAAACATTAGCAATACAATAGAGGAGCATCTTGTAAAAATAAGTCAATCTCAAACCAATAAAGACAATCTTCGTATAAAACAATAGAACCATAAGGTCCACAATCAACAGTTTAAGTCTATGCACACCAATTCTCAAATTTGCACAAGAGAAACAAAAACAAAGACTAATTTAGTCAGTGAGATAAAAATTGTATATACACAAAGTATGATGTTTTTACAAGAGAAAAGGAAATTATGACACATTATCCAGGACCAACCACCACAAAAATCAACTCAGATCAGCTGATTATAATTTAGATGGACATAGTGTAGACGAATGTAATAAAAATACAGGCATTGGCAGGGTGTGGGGGGGGGGGGGGGTGGTGAGGGGGCTAATATTATATATATTAAAAAAAATCATGTCTTACAAAATTTTGATAAATGCATAAGCTGAGTCAATGAATATCGTTTATATAATATGAGACAGTCACATATAAGTATAGTTATTACTCAGATAATAGTCAAGCACAACTCTCTAATTTAACAAATATCCAAATCACCTGAGCCAGAACGTGTCCATCCATGAGTATTAAATGCATACCTTTAATGAAATTATTAAATACATATTTAAGTCTATGAATAGTACCAGATGCGTTGAAAATTGATATCATAACAGCTATCTACAGGAAGGGTGATAAAAAAGTTGCAGGGAATTTCCGAGCCGAGGTCGTTAGTATTCTGGGTGATAGAATCCATTATTAGGGATGCTGTTATACAATACTTTATATCAAATAATTTGTTGTCTGACAAACAATATGGATATATTAGCAGTAAGTCCGGTTTTCCAATTGATAAGAATACTATAAATGTTGTTGGAAACCTTAGATAAATGGGGCATAGTCGATGTTATATACTGTGACTTAATGACGGCGTTCGAAAAGGTCTCAAACAAACATTTACTTCAAAAAATTTAATGCGATGGAATTAAAGAATACTTACTAGACTGGGTGACCTCATTCTTGCCAAACAGGAAACAAATGGTGGTGATAAGAGGAGCATTAAAAAATAATCAAAAGTGGCAAGTGAATACTTCAAGGCTCCGTCCTTGGGACACTGTTATTTGTAATATATATTAACAACTTCCCAGATCAGATTAGCAATGTTTCGCACATATTCTTATTCGTTGATGACACAAAACTCTTCAGATCAATTTACAATACAAAATCTATAAAAAGATATTAATTGCATGTGCGAATGGAGCGACCGGTCTCTATTGTCATTTCATGCAGACAGATGTAAGCAAATTTGAGAATAGCCATGAGGAAGAAAACACGCAGATATACATACAAGATGAAACCATCCAACCATGCGTTGGTATACACACCAAGTGAAAACAACAGTGGTGTGACAATAGATCATAGACTAAATTTTGAACAATATATCAGCTTCCGGTTATGGCGGATTAACATTTCAGCTGGAATTAAAAATAAAAATGCAAAATATAATTTATAATTTCGTGGTATATCTAATTGGAACCGATTTTCGTGTCACTGTATTCAGTCTGTTCTTCAGAAGTCTACCCAGGTACTCCTTGTATGGTTGCACTATTGTAAGTACTAAAGCATGTAAGTCGATAAATCATCGCCTTGCTAACCAAAATTTCCTCGGTTACCCTGATAGGCACCTCCCTATCGTAATCTGTTTCACCACTGCAAATCATTAAGCCACAATGAAATGTGTCTGTGTTTATGCCATGGCTGTGTAAAAAGCGATCCCCAGCACCCACCTCTGAGGACAAACGGAAACCCAGAGGAAGTGTCAGTAAGTCTAGCTCTGTCGGTGGTAAACAAAGACCAATGGAGCCTATAGGCGCATTCCACATCTGCTCTGACTGTGACAACACAGGCATATATGATGACAAGGCGGTGGACATAAGCGGATGATGGTATCATACAGACTGCCGCCACATTTCAGATGCCCTCTACCCTGTGATTAACAGCGATGAAAATGAGCATATAAACTGGTTTTGCAACCACTGCAAAAGAGGAGCAAAACGATCATAAACCTGATACAGATTTTCAGTAATCGGTAGGATATGTTGTAGACCAACCTAGATACCATAGGGAATAAGCATCATACCTTGGAATCAACAGTAGACAACATCAGCATCAAAGTAGATAGGCTAGAGGAAAAGCACAGCCCCGTCAGGCAAATACATTTAACCAGAGGTGTTGATCCAGGAAATCACTGATCGCCAGGAACACTCTGAGAAACTGATGTTTCTTTAATCTCCCTCAGAGCACGGAAACATCGGCAACAGCACTGAGAAGCGATGATTCAGTAATTGTGAAGAAAATCTGTGCCGAACACCTCCACACTTGCATCATTGAAATTAAAGACATCTCGGTGCCATCTCAAGGGAAAGCCCAACAATCCATCCCCTAAGGGTGCAGATACCTACGTACCCTGAGGGATGAGCGAAATAAAACTCTACATTAACAAGGATACAAAAGCCACCAATGGATTATACGGTCAACTCGCCTCATCAAGTTCACACAACAACCCATCGGATAGTTTTGGAAATTTAGATGTTCTTGAGATGGCATCTCCTGCATTTGTCTTTTATTTTTGGCGGGTGGGTGAGGTAAATAGAGAATTTTAGGTTTAGACACTCAAAAAGTGTATGCGGATGCAAACTCATATCTTTGCCCCCAACCGGACCAAACCCCCTCAACACCCCTCCCCCACCCTCACCCACCACACACACACGGACGCACGCACGCACGCACGCAGGAACACACACATCCAAAGGTGTGTGTTGGGGAGGGAAAACTGCCCTACTTGCTCATCCTCTCTTCCTACGCCTAAGCTAACTAGTGAGAAGTGACGTAGTTGATTATGGCGCCAGATACTTGAGTGATAAATCGGATCCCTCCATTTTTATTTGTTTTCTGATTTTCCATCTACCGCTTGCACGTTAGTAGTCTTCTGATATCTGATCTCACAGATTCAGCGGCAAGCAGATACACCCACGGATTGATGGCGGAGTTAGTGTAGGCAAGCTGGCCAAATACATCTACTGTAAACACGTCGAGTGGCTTAGTTATATGAAGAACATACACACGGAAGGCTTGTACTATAAATGGAAAGATAGTCGCGAGGTACAGCGCAATGACAATAGCCAATGCACGCGAATCCGTTTGTCTTCGCGCGTGTTGGACTCGATCGTCTTGTGACGTCACGGTAGCCGATTGCGACAATGCAATCTTGACCTGCTTAGCTACGTGGAATCCGCTCGTGATTATGAAAGGCAGAATAGCCCAAACAATTAAAGTCCAGAACATGAGGATATTTCCATTTCCCGTGAAGACACAAACATACACGTCACTGGCGTCTACGGTAGATTTGTTCACTGCCTTCGTGTAACATGCGATAGTAACGGCTTGGATAGCCTGAATGGCCCAGATTGCCAAACATATCTTGCAGAGTAGACCAGTGGTCAGCTTCGAATGTGACGTCAGAGGATACACAAGCTGGATAAATCTGCGCACAAAATACATAAATAAACAGTACAATAATTTTTGTATTAGCAAATACACATGGAATAGCTGTTAGTACTAACGCGAATGAATTCAGACGCATTGGATGAGCTAGCGGCCTTGCAAGAACAGAGGTGAAATTGGTATTGGTAATTCACCTTTCCAGAGTACGGTATCCATCGATGATTTGAAGTTATGTGACGTCATAATCAGCAAAGCGGCGTGTAGGATGACATCATAAATGATTCTATTAGGCCTGTCTTTAAGTCTCAATAGTCCCATACGTTGTAGGAATTGTATGTCTCCACTATTTAATAAACATGCTGTTGAATATATTGAAACTAATCTGCCTGGACGCTGTTGCTGTTGTTCAACAGCTTACCTGTATAGTTTTCAGGAAATTGATAGCCGGGGAGTTCAGAGATCAATCGATCCCAACATGAGCGAGGTGTGGGTGGAGCTTAGCTAGAGAGTGGAGCTTAGCTAGAGATGGACGAGACAAAGCTAAAAATGGGAAGCTCCATTGGTATTTGTAATTATGCACTAATCTATAAGTTAATAGATGTGAATACCATGTGCATATATGTACATATATCGGAAAGCACGGGCTTAATAAAGAAGAAGAAGAAGAAGAAGAAGAAGAAGAAGAAGAAGAAGAAGAAGAAGATAATAACTAGAGAAATGGAAGAGAAAGGCTATGTCTATACCTGAGAATAGCGAAAACTGCTATGTGATAGCTGCTAGCTAAGAATTGAGAGAAACTCCAGGGCATTCGCCACGCTGCATATCCATAATGGGCCTAGAATGAACGGAATTACCAGACTATAACGAACAAGACTCGCGACGCAGACACCCAAATCAGCCACGCCTAGGCTAAATATAACACAGAAAACAGGTGTCTTATAACGTTTATAATAGATAAGGTACGCCAGGAGAACGATGTTTGTGACGATCCCAAATGCATAAATGCTATTAAATATATGGGTGGTTATCCAGATGGGAAATGTTTGAAGAGCTTTCTCGCGAGCCTGATAAACCGATCCTAGTCCATTGGTAGCCGCGGTGCTATATTCAGCCCAGCTCTCGTTCATAACTGAAACAGTGAATTTCCGAATTGAACTATTATATTTATTGGCCATCGTGTTAATCCAATCACTTTCTTATAAAGGATGTGTAAGTTGTATGTGAATTAGTAGCAAATGAATATAGAGCTTTTAAAGTCCATCTCGTTATATAGTAGGCATATTGCTATTAAATCCTAATTAATGTGACGATGTCTATATAAAAAGAAAAAGTCGAGCAATAAAAATACAAAAGAAGAAATCAACAACTAGTGAAGTAAAAATACAGCTCAGAAATATTTAGACATCCCTGATAACACAGCTTACTGGGCCGATGCTGGGCCGATACCGGGCCGATACCGAAAGTATCGGCCGGGCCAATACTGAAAGTATCGGCGCGGTATCAGCCCAGCATCGGCCCAGTAAGCTGCGTTATCGAGGGATGTTTCCAATGCAAAATACAACGTAGTATTCAATATTTTACATCGTATTCAAAATTGTACTAACTAACATATCCGCCATCTCCTGTCTGCATCAGCGACGATGTTATATATATATATATATATATATATATATATATATATATATATATAAACCAAAGAGCCGGTAATATACGCATTGGGATAATTAACTGTACAATATTTCTTTGTTGGCCTGTTTTGTAAATATCCAATTCCATGTACACCTCAGATGAGTAAGCACTTTTACACTAAGCGGGAGACCGGCAATATTGATGCTGAACGCCTATTGTTTATGTCTTCAAACAAATGAAAATATATATCCTTCGTTAGAAAACCATCAAACAAAGACCTATACTTGCCCGTACTTAGCCTGCAGAAAGGATATTGCGATATGGTCTGTGTGCGCGTCCGTGCATCCAACCGTACGCACGTACGTGCGTGCGTGTATGCGTGTGTGCGTGTCTGTGTATGCGCGTGCGTGCGTGCGTGCGTGCGTGCGTGCGTGCGTGCGTGCGTGCGTGCGTGCGTGCGTGCGTGCGTGCGTGCGTGCGTGCGTGCGTGCGTGCGTGCGTGCGTGCGTGCGTGCGTGCGTGCGTGCGTGCGTGCGTGTGTCCGAAGCTGTATCTCAAAAACTGCTGATCCGATTTAGCTCAAATTTTAACATACAGAACGATTAAACGAACTTGCGGTGCAAGTGGATTCTCAGACAGTGGCCGTGATAAAGGAACCCGGATCCCCATCGGATCAAATTCTGGATCTGTGGATAGGCCTAGTTGGGAAACTACTAGCTGTTCCGATTTGGCTCAAATTTTAATACCGGAAAGGGTGTGACCATAGGCCTACACGACAATTCCACAATGGTCGGTGTGATCCACAAAAATCTGAAAGAATCTGGAAATTCCTAAAAACCCGGAAATTCCAACACATTTTACATTGAGTCAGAAATGCTGGGTAGAAAGTCTTCAATCTCTGATTGCTCTTGTTCAGTCTGCGCGCGCTTTACAAAGGAACAACAGGATTTTCAAGAGTTGGTCATGACCTGGATATAAAACCTGGGTCCCGACTCCGGATCGGATCAAAGTATTTCAGCAGTATTTCACAACTTTGTGCATGATCCGGGTAAGAAACTCGGATCCAGATCGGATTAAATTCTGGACTATGGATATCTAGGAAACTGATGGTCCAACTTTGCTCAAATGTTAAAACACCATAGCCCGTGACTGTGCTACAACTTTGGGCGTGGTTTGAAAATTCCGGGAAAATCCGAAAAATCTATACACGGTGATAACAATGGGAGGGCGAAGATAGGTAATCTCTGACTTCTCCTGTTTGTTGATGCAGCTGACTTAACAACGCCTTCTACAGTGGTCTTGAGGAATGTCAATTTGCAGAACAACAGAAGATTTTTTTTAATATTTACCACTGGAATGACTGGGTCGATAACCGAGCCAGCCATGCCAGTGCTAAACATTCAGAAATAGTCTTCTCTTGGTCAGCAAATTGACATTTTCTTTGAAAACATTGAAATTTTCTTGAACAAATTCAATGCTTAAAAGGTTAAAATGAATGCGTATATTACATCTGATAGTATTACAAGGACATTAAGATTAGTTAATTCATTTATTTGAGACTCTCAACTAGCATACCACCATCCACCCGTCCATCCATCCTGACATCTGTCCGTCCATCCATCTGTCCATATGTCTGTCCATCCATCTAGCCGTCCGTCCGTCCGTCCGTTAGTCCATCCATCCATCATTCTGTCCATCCGTCTATCTGCCCGTCCGTCCGTCTGTCCATCTACCCACGCGCCCACGCCCCACACAACCAAAACCATCTGCATTTGCCTTCGCTTAAATGGAAGGATAGATGTATGTAATCTGCGTCTGTGTCTATTACTTTAACTTAGTCATAGCTGTTTTCTCGTCATTTTGAACCGTTACAGGCGGTCTGTTCTTTCTGAAATATATGTCACTTGAGATCCGATTGATGTGAGGCATTGCATTAGCATTCCTATGTGCAATACACTGGTCACTCTTGTGGCGTGTGGAGAGTGAAGTTATGGATGACTATGTATCGAGTTCTGAACCGGGAATTAAATATTATTTAATTCCCGGTTCAGAACTCGATACATAGTCACAACTGCTTTATATAGAGCCCGTGTCGGCCCGCGCATCCAGCGACATGACACCAACTGGAGGTCCTCGTTTGAGCCTGGGTTGCGCTTGGCCCTCACATTGCGTTACTTGGCAACCGGGGACTCGTACATGAGCGTTCAGTATGGGTCTGGGTTTCCAATAACACAATCTGCGCCATCATCCCAGACACATGTGAGGCCCTCTACGCGGAGTTCAAGGATGAGGTCATACGGTGCCCACAGACAGTGGACGAGTGGCTGCATGTCAGCGACCAGTTTGCCTCCAGGTGGAACGTGAACAACACCATCGGGGCCCTGGATGGGAAGCATGTGGCCATCCGCTGTCCGAGTAACGGTGGTTCAGTCTATTACAATTATAAGAGCTTTCATTCCATCGTGATATATATACACCTGTGCAAAAGTTAAGCACCAGCAAAAACAATAGAACGTAGAAACATGATGGTACAACTAGGCCGCCATACTTTTTGTCCCCGCGTTAGCTGACATAATTCCAAGTACGAAATGCACATGCATGCATGACTTCACGCCGCTTGATGTCCGTGCGTGGCGGGAAACAGCACACGTGTTCAGTTATGTAAAAGTCCAGTTTGAGGTGTAGAACATTACATACAGATTTAGCCGACAAGATTAGGAATTTTGTGTTCATGACCGTGGTTTATTTGTACAGAGAGAATTAGCTCTTGATTGTGAACCGCTATGGCAAGACGAAGGTTAAGTGATCGTGTGAAATGGCAAATCATAGGCATGCATACCACTGCTATGTCATGCAGAGAGATTGGCAGACAGCTGAACATTGACCATACTGTAATCAGTCGTTTGATTGCAAAACATGGGCAAACTAACGAGGTGAAGGACAGGCCTAGATCTGGAAGACCGAAGAAGACTACTGCCCGTGATGATCGAGCCCTAGTACGCCTTGTTAGGAGATCTCCATTCACCAACAGCAGAGTGCTCAGCCAGCAATGGGAAACGCGCAATAGAGTGTCAATGTCTACCGTCAAAAGGAGACTGTATGCTGCTGGCATGAAAGCTAGGAGACCTGTCAGACGTCCTCTCCTCACTGCACACCACAAAGAGGAGCGTCTGAGGTGGTGCAACGAAAGAAGACACTGGAACATGAGATCCTGGAGACGGGTACACTGGTCCGATGAAAGTCGGTTCCTGCTTCATGCCACAGATGGTCGAACTCGTGTATGGAGGTCCAGACGCACGGCGTACGACCAACGTAACATCATGGAAGAAGTTCCATTTGGTGGAGGTTCCGTTATGATATGGGGGTGCATCTCATTTGATTGTAAGCTGGATCTGTTGACTGTACCTGGAACACTAAATGGACAAAGATATCAAGATTCCATACTGGATAGAGTTGTGGTCCCTCATTTTGTAAATCATGCACCTGGAACACACCCTATATTCATGGATGACAACGCCCGACCACATCGTGCTAGAGCTGTGCATGAATACCTCCGCCAGAATGCCATCGAAACCCTACCATGGCCAGCAAGGAGCCCTGACATGAACCCTATTGAGCATATCTGGGACATTCTGGGAAACATGGTGAGAAGGAGGGATCCTCCTGTGCAGAACCTACAGGAATTAACAGACGCACTCCATCTTGAATGGCAACGAATACCACAATGGCGTATCAGTCGGTTGGTGACCAGCATGAGACGTCGTGTCCAGGCCGTCATCCAGGCACAAGGTGGATATACCCGGTATTAATAATGACAGTCTCAAACTCGTGCACAGATGTTAAACTTCGTTTTCAGACACCATTAATGACAATCTAGCCACGTGTGTCAACTGTAGGGCAATAGTTGTCAGTTGTGTCAACGTAACCATATTCAGGCCTCGTTTTCAAGTTCAAACAAAAATATACAGTGTTTCCCCACCATCATAATCAGCATTCTTCTAGTTGCATTATTACCTCTTGCACTAAGATGGATGGGTACATAAATGTTTATGCTATTGCTTTCTTCATAGCACATGAATATACCCTCGCATGTGCGTAAAAATAGGGTGGTGCTTAACTTTTGCACAGGTGTATATATATATATATATATATATATATATATATATATATATATATATATATATATATATATATATATATATATATATATATATATATATATATATATATATATATATATATATCTGTACAATATTTCCGATCTAGCTATGTCCCGCAAATTTCTAGTTCCACCCACATTTTAGCATGTCAGAATCATTTGGAAATATTGAAACGTTAATTCCTAGAATCTAAATTTACATTCGCAACAACAGCTCTCAATGAAATTAGTTTCAAATTTTTCAACA
This sequence comes from Chaetoderma sp. LZ-2023a, assembly GCA_034401795.1. Classification (NCBI taxonomy): domain Eukaryota; kingdom Metazoa; phylum Mollusca; class Caudofoveata; order Chaetodermatida; family Chaetodermatidae; genus Chaetoderma; species Chaetoderma sp. LZ-2023a. The sequence continues at coordinate 69,377,748 of CM067363.1, read as the reverse complement.
AAATCTTTAATAAAGTGAAAATTCATCAAAGACAGAGAATGGATCTTTCCAGATTTATCCATCTATCGTATGACGTCATATGACAGCATAATCAACTACGTGGTGTGTACGGTGACGTCATAACCATGACGTTATGAATGACCCGATATTGTCAGTCTTAAGCCCTCTCACACAGAGCTACGTCTGCGCTACGAATATGCCGACCATCCCGACCTAAACAGGTCGTGATCGGTCGTGGAGAAATGTCCAAGTTTCACCGATGTACGACCGACCTACGACCGACGTACGACCGACCTGCGACCACTACGCCTGAGCTACGACCGGGCTATGACCGACCTACGACCTGTCACGACTCAGCTACGACATCGCTACAACTGCAGGCCGACCCCGTTATGACCAAGCACGACTGAGCCATGACCACCACGACTGAGCTACGACAATCTCGACCGTCCTACGACCCTGCCACGACCCTGTTACGACCATACCACGACCTACCTACAACTGGTCGTATAAATATGAATATTTTGTGTCATGTGCTTCTTCGAGAGAAGATCTCAGTGTTGGATCATTCTTCGCCAGTATGTCAGACCAGCAAAATGTCATTGCTTTGATCATCGAGGAGAAGGAACTACTATTATATGCAGCGATAGGGGCTGCTATCATGGCGAGGAAACGATGCAGAACAAGAAGGAGGACCTGTTGGAGCCGGAAGTGGCTGCTGAGACGTCCCCAGTATGGCCAGTACGAGCGCTTGATGGCCGAGCTGGCACATGAGGATTGTCATGGTTTCCGCAACTTTCAGCGATTTGATCCCGACATGTTCCATGAGCTTGTCGCCCGTGTCGGCCCGCGCATCCAGCGACAGGACACCAACTGGAGGTCCTCGTTTGAGCCTGGGTTGCGCTTGGCCCTCACATTGCGTTACTTGGCAACCGGGGACTCGTACATGAGCCTTCAGTATGGGTCTGGGTTTCCAATAACACAATCTGCGCCATCATCCCAGACACATGTGAGGCCCTCTACGCGGAGTTCAAGGATGAGGTCATACGGTGCCCACAGACAGTGGACGAGTGGCTGCATGTCAGCGACCAGTTTACCTCCAGGTGGAACGTGAACAACACCATCGGGGCCCTGGATGGGAAGCATGTGGCCATCCGCTGTCCGAGTAACGGTGGTTCAGTCTATTACAATTATAAGAGCTTTCATTCCATCGTGATGTTAGCCCTTGTGGATGCAGATTACCATTTCCTCCTCCTGGATGTGGGCGCCTGACATTATTTTGTGTGCAGATTGTATTTGTTGTGTCCTTATATTATTTCTGTGTATCTTTGCAGGTTCCGGTGTATCCTGGGCACGCGCGCGCAGCAGCCCAAGCGCGTCGAGTCCATTATCCTGGCCTGCTGCACATTGCACAACTTGATGCGTGCCCACTTCCCAGCTGCTCATCATGCCTTGGTGGACCAAGAGGATCAAGAAACCCACGACTTGGTGCTAGGGTCCTGGCGGGATGATCCAGCATTGCACAGTCTGGAAGCAATGCATGGCAACAACATGACCAGGGCAGTGAAGGGGCAACGGCTTATGTGCATGCGTGTGTGTGTGTGCGTGCGTGAGTACGTGCGTGCGTGCGTGCGTGCGTGCGTGCGTGCGTGTGTGTGAGTGTGCGTCGCAGTAAAAGTAGTCTTTAAACATGAATGATATACCGATGTTTACGAGACCACGTGTATTAAAGGTATTGAATGAATACGGCCAAGCACAGTTAGTTGTCATAGCATGTATTCATTTAAATGACCACACTTGAAATTTTAGTAAATTACAATCCTACATGTATTCCCGTCAAACTTCATTGTATTGATTTTTTATATATGAGTTTCTCTGAATTAGCTATCTCCTTATTATCTCCGTATTAACTTATACAGTACATGTTTATATAGGGGCACATGTCTATTAGGGGGCGAAACGACCTAGGGCTGACGGGAATAGGGGGTGAAACGACCTAGGGCGAACAGGAAAGGGCACGAAACGGTTTGGGTGTGAATGGGATAGTGGGTGAAACGACCCGGATTATAGTTGTTGCAGTCCAGAGTGCTCCCTTTCTCATGTAACGATGTAATCAGGCCACCGCTCCAACTAGATGGGGATACACCACTGAAGAAGATCAAATTAAAGAGTTTGCATAAGTATGGAGGTAGTACATCTTTTCCAGCTTTTAACATTTCATTCAAGACCATGTTTGAACTACAGGCCTTGCCATTCTTGCTAGACCTGATAGCTTCAACGATTTCACTGACACTAACGGGGTAAGTAAGTTCCTTCAAGCATGGTATATTGTATATCAGCACGCTGTGCGTTGATTAGTTTCTCTTTAGTTAGGGGTTGTCCATGTTGAGTAATGTAGAGAAGTGATCAACTCATTCTGTGTGGGTGATTTCTGTGTCCATACTTTTGTGTTTATGGCTCATGCTGTTGATTATCTTCAAAAAAAATTTCTGGTCATGAGTGGATGTAGCATTAATCGTATCTGCCAAGTCTTTCCTGTATGAGTTTTGTTTCTTCTTAACAATTCATTTGTAGAGCCTCATCTTGTGAAAATAACTCTCTCTAAGATGTATGTCAAATGGATGTTTTTGTAGCAATCTGCCTAGTCTTATAACCTCTCTGCGGGCAGTGTGACAATCATGATCAAACCATCTCTTGCTACGCTTGTTGGTCAACCTGTATGTTTTGCGTTTACCCTTAACTTTAAGGTGTTCTATCTTTAAGCTGGCTTGCCCGGCTGAGGTTACTTTGACTGGGTGTTGGTGTTGTCCATGATAGTAGCGGCGTCCGGTCAAGTTGGCTTAAGAATTTCCAACAGAATATCTAGTTACTTATTAAATAGTAAATCCTCCAATTTTATATATTCATACACTTGAGGGACTATTTCAGCTTTATTATGGAGTACTTATGGAATTTATGATTGTCACGTCTGCGATCACATGGGGCATAATTGGTCATGACGTCTTATACCGGTTCGACAGATTGGATTCACCTACTGGCTTGGAAATCCACAAGTAGAACTAGCTGCAATAAGCCTCCCAACTAATGCTCAAGCTTAGATTCAGGCCCTGCCGCATGGTGCATGGGTTGATGGTGCTGGTGGAGTGTGTTCTTCCTCAGTTCGTGCACAGACACGACATACTAGACCACAACAAAATTCAGGCAAATGCAGGATGTGTCTGTCTGGGAAATGATTTGGATGGGTAGTGTGTGGTTTCTGGGCACGAGCTCGGATGTACTCATCGCTCAGCGCTGCCAATCACCATGCTTTTCCGGGCTAATGTTGACACCATACCATATGTCCATGATACTCTATTAAAATGCACCGTAATATTTATATGTATGTACTAGGCTGTAGTGTATGTTGATTAGCCAAAGCTGGCAAAAATCAATAAATATATTATATTCGAAATATGTTCTATTCAGTAAGATTGCGGAAGAAGACGTGAAGAAGAAGCTGTCAATGATAAAACTGACAAGTCGCCAGGCCCTGACTGAGTACATCCGAGAACCCTAAAAGAAATGTGTTCGGTTATATCTAGGCCTTTAGTAATAATTTTTTATATACAGCACTCGGCACAGGCAAGGCACAAAAGGATTGGAAGACTGCGAATATAACTGCTATTTAATTTTAAGAAAGGGAGTCAGAAGTGAGCAAGCAACTGTAGGCCAGTGAGCGTAACCTGCATATTGTGTAAAGATATGGAATCAATTATCAGACATGCCAGAGACCGCATCCCTGAACACATGAAGTGTATCTCCATGTTCCGCGATAAGCAGTTTGGCTTCATTTCGGGAAGATCCATGCCGCTGTAGTTGTTGAAGGTGCTAGATGGATGGGCACCAAAATTAGAGGAAGGCTGCAAAAGCGATCTTATATATCATGATTTCATGAAAGCGTTCAATAGTCGATACAGTACCTCACCAGCGTCTCCTCAGTAATTAAACTAATGTGATATCGTTTAATAGGACAGGCTCATCAATGTATCAAAGTTTTCTTATCAGACAGATCACAGAGAGTTATAGGCAACAAGTCAAAATCAGAATGGAATAAGTTTATCAGCGGGATTCCCCAGGGCAGTGCGCTAGATCCAGTCCTCTTTGTCTTGTGCATAAATGACCTTCGAGAGACGTTGACGGCACAAGATTATATGTACGCTGATGATACAATGGTCTCGCGTCTGATCAGAAGCGAGGAGGACCAGAAGGTGCTGTAAGAAGATCTGTTTAAGCTACAGGACTGGTCTGACAAGTGGTTGCTACGATTTCATCCAGAGAAATGTAATGTAATGACAGTACTAGTAGGTTAAGGTTAATGATTACCAATTTGTGTTGTGTCCTCAACAGGGGTAGAAATAAGAATTCTGTTCCACATGCACAAAGTACATCTAACATTTAGATTGTGCCTGCACCGCAAAGAATTTACATGCACATTTAAATTAAAACATTCACCTATGAATTTCTGTATATCTCAGTTTCAACACAGCCATACAGGAAACTGTTGAATGTTTTGAAATTAATTTTACCGGAAGACGTTGCTGCCTAAGCAGAATAAGTTTTACGCTATAAAGAATTTCCTTTTTTTTCAGGGATTTTTCGGTGAGAGGGTTAACATTATAGCGTATCAGCTAGAAATATACATGCACCCTGTGCAACCACCATTACAAATTTACCTGCACAAGCCATTTTTTTACTTGCATTGTGCATGTAAAAGGGACTTATTTCGAACCCTGTATATATATTTTTTGTTCTATGTAGGGGCTCCACCGTCTATATAGACTCTACTTTTGGTGGACCACCTGTCATGTAATTCCAAACTGTACATTTTATTTCAAAATAAATGAATTTGAACTTGAACTTGAACGAGTTTGACGCAAGGTGAAACAAGGTTAAGATACTGTGTCTTGTTGTTGGCTTTTGAATCAGTCACCAGCGTCCGTTTTCAGGAGATTGGTAGCACTAAACGAATTCCTTTCTTACAATCCCAACTTTCTCGTAAGAGAAGGGTACAGCTTCGTTATAGTACATCATGGTCTTGGTTTCCATTTAAAATGCTCAATCAATTCGACGTACAAAATAATCCATCCTACATGTAGGCACCATTCGCCAGTCCGTAAGTACTAATGTCCTGACTGATATTGACCAACTTGTCCTAGTTCCTTGAGCCATTTACCTATTTTGACCTGGCCTACAAGGTGTCCCCATATAGCACATTCTAGTGTAGAACTGTTCTACAGTCCCGTGGGTGGTTTCTGGGCGTGCCCTTTGGCTACGCCCATCTCATTCAATCATCATGGGGAGGTTAAGAAATATACACCGCATTTATACCACATATTTCACAACGCGTACTATCCTACTAAGTAGGGGTGTGGGGTGGTGCCTGCTCGGAATGAACCCGGCTCAGTCGTCCCGGACAGTTCGTATCTGACCAGTCGCTCCGCGCTACAATTTGCGCAATGGAGGAATAAAGTTTCTCAATCAATCATATGACTACATAATCTACTACGTCACATGTAGGCTGATGTGATAATCAACTACGTCATAAACGCTTAATAGTCCGACAAGTTCTACGAATTGTATGTCTTTACTATTTAATAAACATGCTGTTGAAAGTTTTTCAAAATATTCAACAGCTTACCTGTATAGTTTTCTGGAAATTGGGATTCAGAGAATGCAGGAATCGATTGCTCCCAACACGGGCAAAGCGAAGGTGGAGCTTAGCTAGAGATGGGCTGGGCATAGCAAAAACTGGATTCGTTCGTTCATTTCAGCGAAATAAATTCTCTTTTCCAATACCACAAAGCATACTAAATATGATCCTGCCATCAAATAAAATATACTAGCCGGGTCCAAAATCATCTACTACCGCGAACATCCACTACTGCAGAAACATTGCTGTCAACGAGATTCTGTCAGATTATTACATGCCAGTTAGGCAGTGGAATTTTAATAGAGCTATTCATTTCTAGCTATGCCCCGCCCATTTCTAGCTAAGATCCGCCAACGCTTTGCCCGTGTTGGGGTCGACCGAATCCTGAATTCCCAGAATCCCAATATCAAGGTAACTATACAGGTAAACATGTATAGAGGTATACTATTGAATATTTTGAACCTAACTTAATTGAGTGCTGTTGCTATCTGTGGCAGCAGCAGCGGCCTGTCAAATTAATTTAAAATATTTATTTAAAATGTTTATTAAGTAATAAAGACATGCTTTTCGTACTCTTGACGGACTATTCAATGTTCATAACGGACCTAGATACGTCACTTCATTAATAAATTTTATTGCGACGTCAGCCTACATGTGACGTAGTTGACTACGACGTCATGTATTGGGAAACAGATCGGGTCGATCCATTGTAGTCATGACGTTGGATTATAGTTTTATTTCTAATTACTACTACATACCTTTCATATCCCAGAGGAATGTAGCCGTGGGGTTGTCTAGAATCTGTAGCGAATTTATTCTTGTCATCCTGAGAGAGGTCAAGGAATGCCTTTGCCTGAGCACGTAACTCAGTAATCTAGAAGTGGACACAGAATGGGTTAACAAGTTAACAACGGTCGGATCCGACGTGGCGTTCAAATATGTGACGTCATAGTCAAACTACATCATTTTTAGCTGACGTCACAATCAAATGTTGTAGTTCCGAGAAGAAAGTGGGAAATGTCCGACCAGTAAGTATATCTGATCATATCGGCTTATTTATTTTATGAATGTACAGTTTAATAAACATTCCGTTGAATAATTTGAAAACAATTTCCTTGGGAGCTACCGGTATTGCTGTCATATATAGGCAGCGACATGAGTCAGTAAAATGAGTTTCAAAATATTCAACAGCTTACCTTTATAGTTACCTTGAAATTGAGATTTTGAAAATCCAGGTTTTAAATTGTTAAACCGATTCAAATGTGCGGTCAAAATGGCTGGGGCATTGCTAGAAATGTATATACTGAAAACGTCATTTACTACATTTGCATAGACAGAATGCACGGCACTCTAAGCTAGACAGAAGATAGTGTTCTCCTTGTTTTTGTCGTTTTGAAAGAGTGTTTTGACACAGGTTCTGTTCATTCATCTGGGTCATTGTCCAGGATCATGTGATGATGTACTCTGGAAAGATCACATCGGATCATTTTAACACATCTCAACATGAGCGGGGTTTCGAACCCTTCTACTTTATCGCCCATAAACTAACAAATAGGCCATACTTTATGAGAACTTTAAATCTACCCTCAGCCTGTTTAGACAATAGACAATGATATGGATAAATTTCAATAGTTAATCGCAACCTCTTTTCTGTAATCATACATGTATGCTTATTTAATTTTTATTTTGTATATGGGTTATTTTACAGTCAGTTATCTAATTTCGAGTCACTATGACAGAATAAACTACGATCGTTCCTAAGCACTAGAATCATAAATTAACAATGCATACAAGCAGCGGCAGCTGGTGGTGGTGGTTGTGGTGGTGATATTAGTTGTGGTGGTGGTGGTGGTGGTAGTGGTGGTAGTGATTGTGTTAGTGGGGGTGGTGGTGGTGCTGATGGTGGTGATTGTGTTAGTGGTTATATGATCAAACGCACTGGCTCAGGATCTCCCAAGGTTGGGAGATATTTTTTATTTATTTTATTGTCTGAGATTTGTTATGTTTGTTTGATAGAGGCGGTATGGGCTATAAAATATGAATAATATATATCATTCATTCTGAAGGTTTTTGAAGAGTTAATTTCTATTTAATCACGATGTCACGTAGATTGGAGTTTTTCTTAAAGGCTATCACTGGACGCAAATTGAGAGGTTCTTTCATTTTATCCTGCAATTTATGATATTCATCTTTCAAAATTTCAGAAATTTCAACATTTTTTCGATTGTATGTTAAACTGAATGGAATAATTTCACGTTGATCAGCAAGACCAGGGTCCACGTTTATGCCTCTCGGCCATTTTGTTTTCAGTTGCTTAATCCAAAATGATTCTCCAAGTTTTCTTTGTTTATCAGTTTCTTCGGCCGTGGCAGAAAGAAGCCGTTGCTCAATAGACATAATTTCAAAGTGTCTATCGACAGAATGACCAGGAAGATTGAAATGTTGAGCTACGTTGGTGTCCTCGTCGTGTCTAATATCGCAAAGATGTCTAGTTGCTCGCCATCTTAGAGGGCATTTTGTTTCACCGACATACTGCTTTTGGCATAATTTGCAAGATATTAAATAGATAACATTTTTAGAATCGCAATCTAAATTAGACTGAAGTTGGAATTTGCTTTTGTTCTGATAACTGACAAATGTTTTCTGATTAGGTAAATAGAGGTCTAATTTACACCTCTTCTTTCCACATTTCTGAGATTGTCCTACGCCTATAATCGGACGATTGTGACGAATTTTGGTAGGCTTTTGATCGGCAGCCTTATCAGTAATAGTTTCCAAATCATGTAAAGTTTCGGACGTTATTTTGCGCAAAAATTGTGTTGAATATCCCCTCGGTGTGAGGGCTTTAAATAAGGTGGAACACACAGATTCAAAATTCTTTCTATCACTAGAATTTCGGTGAATTCGGATAATCTGTGATTTGACAATACCTTTAAAAGTATGAGGTGGATGGAAAGATTTCTTATGCAGTAGTTGATGGGAATCGGTGGGCTTAAAGAATACTTTGTAATCAAGAAGCCCACTCGTGTTATAATTTACCCCTTTGTAGAGAGTAACGTCCAAAATCTCTACGGACGATTGGTCGATGTTGGCTTTAAGTTTGATGTTAGGATCGTGATTGTTCAAAATAGTGAAAAATTCATCAAACTCTTCCCTCGAATGATTCCAGATCATAAAAACATCATCGAGGTACAGGCGGTAAAATAAGGGCTGCTTAGGACATTTGTTAAGCGCATCTTCTTCCCACTCAGCTACAGAGATGTTGGCAAAACTAGGACTAAAACGTTTACCCATAGCGCATCCACAGATTTGTTGGTAGATTTCGCCAGCGAATTTGAAATCATTGCCCTTTAAACTCAGCTCCAGGAGAGTTAATATTTCGCTAGTGGGCCTATTGTTATCAGGATATTTATCAAATGCTCTGCGAACAGTAGTCAAACCCCTTTCGATGTCAATGTTTGTGTACATAGCATCGATGTCGAGGGTTATCAAGAGTGAGTTTGGAGGAACAGAAATTTTGGAGACCTCGGATAGGAAATCCTCAGTGTTGTTCAAAAAGCTGAAATGTCTATTCGCAATTGGTTGTAGGTGGTAATCAATAATTTCACTAATTCGATAAGATTCAGAGCCGCAATCAGAGATAATAGGTCGACCCGGTGGTATCATAGGGTCGGACCAAGACTCAATAGGTTTATGAATTTTTGGCAAAAGGTAAAACGTACGTGGATTTGAATCTCGTTTAGCAGTAAGGTATTTAAACTCAGGTGGATGTAATTTTTAAGATGACATGCGGTTGTAATTTATAAGATAACAGGTGGGTGTAATTTATAAGATAACAGGTGGGTGTAATTTATAAGATATCAGGTGGGTGTAATTTATAAGATGCCATGTGGGTGTAATTTATACGATAACAGGTGGGTGTAATTAATAGGATGACAGGTGGGTGTAATTTATAAGATAACAGGTGGGTGTAATTTATAAGATAACAGGTGGGTGTAATTAATAGGATGACAGGTGGGTGTAATTTTTAAGATAACAGGTGGGTGTAATTTATAAGATAACAGGTGGCTGTAATTTATAAGATAACAGGTGGGTGTAATTTATAAGATGACAGGTGGTTGTAATTTGTAAGATAACAGGTGGGTGTAATTAATAGGATGACAGGTGGGTGTAATTTATAAGATAACAGGTGGCTGTAATTTATAAGATAACAGGTGGGTGTAATTTATAAGATGACAGGTGGTTGTAATTTGTAAGATGACAGGTGGTTGGAATTTATAAGCTAACAGGTGGGTGTAATTTATAAGATAACAGGTGGTTGTAATTTAGAAGATGGCAGGTGGTTATAATTTGTAAGACAATATATGGGTGTAATTTGTAAGCCAATAGATGGGTGTAATTTGTAAGACAATATATGTGTGTGATTTGTAAGACAATAGATCGTTGTAATTTGTAAGACAATAGATGTGTGTAATTTGTATGACAATAGATGGGTGTAATTTGTAAGACAATAAATGGTTGTAATTTGTAATACAATAGATGGGTGTAACTTGTAAGACAATAGATGGTTGTAATTTGTAAAACGGCAGACGGTTGTAGTTTGTAAGACAATATATGGTTGTAATTTGTAAGACAATAGATGGGTGTAATTTGTAAGACAATAGATGGGTGTAATTTGTAAGACAATAAATGGTTGTAATTTGTAAAACGACAGACGGTTGTAGTTTGTAAGACAATGGATAGTTGTAATTTGTAAGACAATAGATGGGTGCAATTTGTAAGACAATATATGGGTGTAATTTGTAAGACAATAGATGGGTGTAATTTGTAAACCAATAGATGGGTGTAATTTGTAAGACAATATATGTGTGTGATTTGTAAGACAATAGATCGTTGTAATTTGTAAGACAATAGATGTGTGTAATTTGTATGACAATAGATGGGTGTAATTTGTAAGACAATAAATGGTTGTAATTTGTAATACAATAGATGGGTGTAACATGTAAGACAATAGATGGTTGTAATTTGTAAAACGGCAGACGGTTGTAGTTTGTAAGACAATATATGGTTGTAATTTGTAAGACAATAGATGGGTGTAATTTGTAAGACAATAAATGGTTGTAATTTGTAAAACGACAGACGATTGTAGTTTGTAAGACAATGGATAGTTGTAATTTGTAAAACGGCAGACAGTTGTAATTTGCAAGACAATAGATGGCTGTAATTTGTAAAATGGCAGACGGCTGTAGTTTGTAAGACAATAGATGGTTGTAATTTGTAAGACAATAGATGGGTGTAATTTGTAAGACAATAGATGGGTGTAATTTGTAAGACAATGGATGGGTGTAATTTGTAAGACAATAGATGGTTGTAATTTGTAAAACGACAGATGGTTGTAGTTTGCAAGACAATAGATAGTTGTAATTTGTAAAACGACAGACAGTTGTAGTCTGTAAGACAATAGATGGTTGTAATTTGCAAAACAACAGACAGTTGTAATTTGCAAGACAATAGATGGCTGTAATTTTTAAAATCGCAGACGGTTGTAGTTTGTAAGACAATAGATCGTTGTAATTTGCAAGACAATAGATGGCTGTAATTTGTAAAACGGCAGACTGTTGTAGTTTGTAAGACAATCGATGGTTGTAATTTGTAAGACAATAGATGGTTGTAATTTGTAAAACGGCAGACTGTTGTAGTTTGTAAGACAATAGATCGTTGTAATTTGTAAGACAATAGATGGTTGTAATTTGTAAAACGGCACACGCTTGTAATTTGTAAGACAACATCTAGTTGGAAGACCCATATGTGGTTTGAGAACACACATGTGGTTGGAACACCCACAGCTTGTTGGCAGACACACTGGTAGTTCGATGACCATATGTGGTTTGAGAACACACCTGTGGTTGGAAGACCCACAGGTTGTTGGCAGACACACTGGTAGTTCGATGACCATAGGTGGTTGGAGGACAATGCACATTTCGACATCTTGCTTTTACAAAAGCAATTCACGACGGTAAATGGAGTGAAATGAGCGACACAATTTATTTTTAATTTGCGTGCAAACGCAGATTATTATGTTCTTATACCAGATCTTCTGATTTCTTTCTTACGATCTTTCTATCTTTCTTTCTTTCTTTCTTTCTTCTCTGTAAGTAGGCGTATACAGTAAAATTTTGATTTAGCCAAGGGGCTTCGAGACTTCTAACTTCCCGTGGGCAAAATAACCCATGGGAAAAATATATGGGGATTTTCAGTATTGATATTGTAAGTGTTACAACACATACAGATTTGATCAGATCAACACCATACTTAGAGAGGCTGTCACCATTGGGGTACAGAAGATGTAGATTCACTTTGGAGGCACAGGTCTAAAGGGAAGCTTACCCATGAGGGTTTAAATTTACATGTTTTTTATTCTTGGCAGAAATTAGCTCCTCCTTCGTTACAAACAACCATATATCTTACACCCACCTAGCTTAAAGAAGCGAAACCACACTCGTGTGGTCTACACTGAGCAGGTAACTGTTAGCCACAGGTTAAACTATATTTATGGTGCTGTTTGTTTACAGGTAAGCAAGCTAAAGAGATTTGATGAAACCAGATTTTATGCAGTCAGATGGGGATGGTCAGGAAATAGCGTATAAACCGGTTGATGGTATGCACTTCCCATCTTTTCCTGGAATAAAGAAAACATTAGCTGATATGCCTGATCTTACAATACGAGATGATGACGTATTAATTACTGCCTTTCCTAAATCTGGTAAGTAAATATGGAATATACGAGAGGAAAATTTCTCTATGTATTCCCCAATGCAGCAACAAGAATTTCCTGATCCGGGTGAAAAAGAAAACATGTAATTCTAACCAAAATGTGGTGATTGGGAACTAAGATGAGCCCATAAAGTATCCTCTAATATGGCAATTGAACGTGTAAAATTAGCGAGAGCATATTTTTGCAAAAGAACCAAAAATGGTAATGGGAATATATCCATTCACCTTTTCTGACGAAAAAACTCCGAAAACAGGTAAATTAAAATATTCGACACTCAATTACTATAGTTTCTATGAATTTAAAAAATGCTTGTTAACTTATTATCCTTTTAACCCTTGCAATTTCAGAGAACAAATTTCAAGAGACATATTCAGGAAGAGAAAATTTTTCTAGTTTTTGGCCTGGAAAAGTGTCAAATTCCGTCAAATGTGTGAATCGCATGTCTTTGATAGATTTATACTTTAACAAACATTATGTTGAGTGTTCGGAAACTAAACTGATTAGGAGCTGTTGCTACCATATGGAAAGTGGGACACAATGAAGGGATACGACACTGTTGTTCCATTATCTGAGGTCATAATCAAAATACGTCACCTGTTAGTTGCAGGTTAAATAGTTTGAGACTAATTTTACTGGGAGCTGTTGCTGTCATAGAACAGTAACAGCACTTCGTCAAATTAGTTTCAAAATATTCAACAGCTTGCCGATATAGTTTCCTTGAATTCCAGATTCTCAGAATTCACGGTTCAAGGTGTTAAACTCGATTCAAACGCTAACGGACAAAACGGGCGGAGCTTAGCTAAAGAAGGGCGGGGCATAGATATACATTTATCCATTTATTACGTAGGTACAAACTGGATTTGGGAGGTGATTTCGATGATTCTAATAAAGAATGCGCAGCCGCTAAATGGAATGAAATCGGAAGGGGTTCTCGAGGCCATTCCGCCACAGTTCTTGGAAACCTACGATTCACCCAGAGTTCTCAATACGCATCTTTTGCCAGAACGTTTGCCGAGGCAGGTTCGGGAGAAAGAAATTAAACTCATTATGGGGCTACGGAATCCGAAAGATGTGGCTGTGTCTTTTTACAATCATACAAAATCAATACGTAAATACTAATACAGCAATGGAACGTTCAACGGCTACTTTGAGGTCTTCATAAACGAGAAAAGTGAGTAATCTGTTCAGTATAGGACAATAGAAAACATAGCTCTTATTATAGCAATATATCGTCTTGTATTAAAAGTGTTACATATCATTAAGTGACTTGTACTCAAAATGTATCATGGTGCATTGTGACCTTAGTCAACATAAAGATAAAATTGTATATGTATGATTGAGTTAGATCGATATATAGATCGAAAGATAGATCGATAAATGGAGAGATGGATAGATCGATAGATCGATAGATCGATAGATAGATAGATAGGTCGGTAGGTAGGTGGGTTTGCGGATGGGTGTGTGGGTGGATGGCTGGATGGATGGATGGATGGATGGATGGATGGATGGATGGATGGATGGATGGATGGATGGATGGATGGATGGACGGACGGACGGACGGACGGACGGACGGACGGACGGACGGACGGACGGACGGACGGACGGATGGATGGATGGACGGATGGATGGATGATGGATGGATGGATGGATGGATGGATGGATGGATGGATGGATGGATGGGTCGATAGATGATGGATAGGACAGGAAAGACCTGACGGGATGGGACCAGGCGAGATGGGACAGGAACGGACTGGCCTGGAATGGAACAGACCGGACAGCATGGATGAATAGACAGACAGACAGACAGACGGACAGACAGACGGGCAAGCGGATGGATGGATGATGGATCGATGGATGGATGGATCGATAGATACACCCCAGTCAAAAAATCCCCAGCTTACCTGTCTAGTTAGCTTGAAATTTAGGTTCTGGGAATTTATGCTTAAAACTTTCAAAATCGATTCCAAAAAAGTGGCCAGAGCTTAGCTAAAAATAGTTGTTGGGATATAGCTTGGGATGGATCCATCTATTATCACATTGTTTGTTTCCTTAACAGATGATTATGGCTCCTGGTTTAACTACATACTCTCGTGGGACAAGTTTCTACAGCAATACCCAAAAGATCGCCAACTGATACTGTACTACGAAGACCTGAAAGAGGTATTACAATAGATATCATATATACCGGCTAGATTGATCATGACCCTATCAAAAGCGGCATTTCAGAGTTCAGTATTTCTCTCGCCCCCACCCCACCCCACCCCACCCCACCCGCAGGTGTGTGGAAAGCAAAATAATGTTTTTATTACTATGCCTATTACGCAGTCGACTAAAGTGTTAGATTTAAGATAGCCACCACAATTTTATTTCTGATAGAAATATTTAAATTTGTGTCAGTTCAATTTCTCTTGAAATTACCAAAAGATAATTTAGTCACTGTTGAAGACTCTATATGGAGCTGACCGACTTTGGCAGCCAGTCAGTGAATACCCGGTCACGCGCAATTGTGATTTACTGAACTAGCGCCATCTGCTGTAGCGACAACGATCCCCATAAAGAGGATATGCGCATGGTCAATCTAGCCAGTATATACGATATCTATGGGTTACCGTATGACGTTGTCTTGATATGGCGAAATTCAAGTTTATTGTTACAGGGAGCCATTCTTGATAAACCGATGGCGGTTCATGGCTAAAGCAGGTGGATTATAAGAAAGGTGCCATAAGTATCACCTGCTACATAGAATCACAATAAAGAGATCCATTTATAGCTATGCCACGCCCATTTCTGGCGCTCTAAGCTCCACCCACTTTGTACGCACGTTTGAATCGAATTTAACATCGTAAGCTCTGCATTTTCAGAATCTCAATTTCAAGGTAAAATGTTGACTATTTGGAAATTAACTTGACTGTGAGCTGTTGCTTCCCGTGGCAACATCAGCTTTGAGCTAAATTAGTATCCAAATAGTCAACTGAATGTTTATTAAATTGTAAATTCACCAAACACAGACACATCTTACACTTACTGACGGACTATTTCCGCCTTAGTGACAGATTTACGTCATTTTGATTGTGACCTCAGCTAACAGGTGACGTTGTTGACTATGCAGTCAGATATTTTAGTAACATATCGGATCCTTCCGTTGGTGGTGGCAGTGGCGTCGGCAGCGGCTGCGGCTGTGACGTTTTGATTGATACTAAGTCTTAATAACAACATTATTAGCAGTAACATCCATTCATATATTTCAGAATTTAGCAAAGTACACCAGAGTTATTGCCAAGTTTCTGGATGTAGATCTTGACGATGCCGTTGTAGGTGCAATAGCCGAGCAATGTGGTTTCAAGACAATGCTAGCCGCTAAGAGTGAACTACATGAGCAGTTTAGACAACAAAGAGAACCTCCGCCTGCTGATGGATAGGGCGAAAAACAAGGCTCGCCACCTACCAATGTGTCTGCTGAAAAACCAGATGGCGAAATACAAGGCTCGCCACCTCCCAATGCACCTGCTGAAAAACCAGATGGCGAAAAACAAGGCTCGCCACCTACCGATGTGTCTGCTGAAAAACCAGATGGCGAAAAACAAGGCTCGCCACCTACCGATGTGTCTGCTGAAAAACCAGATGGCGAAAAACAAGGCTCGCCACCTACCGATGTGTCTGCTGAAAAACCAGATGGCGAAAAACAAGGCTCGCCACCTCCCAATGCGCCTGCTGAAACACCAGGCGGTATACAAGAACTCTTCAGAAAAGGTCAGTAGTAGCGTTCAATGCTTACAGTACACCAACTGCTCATAGATAAGTGAACATGTTTCCAAAACAAAAAACATAAACATGTTCGTTAGTACAATTCTGGTGTAAGAATGTTATGTTGAATATCTTGAACATAATTGGATTGGAAACCAGGCAGCAATGGCTTCCAATCCAATGGACCTTTCCAGCTTTAGCTATTCCTCACCCATCCCTTAGTTAAGCTCCGCCCACACATCGCTCGCGTTGGGATCGGTAGATCCCTGAACTACTTGACTATCAACTTCCAGAAAATTATACAGGGAAACATGTTGCATATTTTGAAACTAATATGGCAGCAACAGCGCCCCGTCAAATTAGTTAAAAAATATTCAACAGAATGTTTATCAAATGGTAAAGACACACAATTCGTACAACGTGTCGGACTATTAAACGTTAAAGACGGACTATATCGAGTCATTTATGACGTCATGATTATGACGTTAGCATACACGTCACGTAGTTGATTATGACGTCATATGATTGAGTGAGGTAATGGATTCATGAATTAGGTTCAAAATATTCAACAGTACGTTTTATATTGTTTTGAAGACATTTAAAGTTATTTGCTGTAGGCCTACATTTTAGGTGGGTTCCCGTTGCCACCGATCTTGTATAGCAATCAGGTATCTATTTTCTTAGCCAAATGGGTGTGTTTTATATCGTACTGCTATGGAAAAGGTTTTATTTCCAACAGTAATACTCATTGTAGATCAAAATATATGTGGTGAATATTTAAGCATCGAGGGTGTCGTGTCCCATTAAATGCACGAAACCATCTGTCACGGTACATTGTCGCTGTTCTGTCTTATTTGGAAATAATATTAGGTTATTTAACATTTCCGAGTACAATATTAATTTTTATTGTCCAAGTCCACGTTGTGTTAAAAAATCAGTATTGAACGATTGTTTTTAGAGTCCAATAACACGTTTTAGAGTCCAATAAATCATTTTCTTGGACAATCATGTGGTACGAATGCAGCCATTTCATTGGCTAATATATACAGGTGTATAATAAAGACTATTACCTTAAGAGAACTTCTGAATGCAATTTATTGGCTTTATAGATTAATGCAGGCTTAGTTGATCCGGCTTAAAAGCAGGAAGAAATTGGTATGGAAAGGTTTTGTACCACTCGATGCAGAATTCTGTTTGAAATTTATAACTAAGTAAAAGAACTTACTTGGACAGAACTTGCTCTGAATTAGCCCGCTAACCTATTCGTCAGCGAATTCTCTAATCAGGCACACCGAACTGGATATATAATTGTATTGGGTACTTGTTAAGAAGCTTGACGAAAGTTAAGAACTTATGTAGGTAGCCTAACCAAGGTTAAATGTAAAAATAAGTAAGTAACAGTAATATTATTCTAGGCCCTACCTGATTTAGAAATTACCCAACACTAAAATGCTAAGTCGTCGCCTAAAGCCTTTAGATAATGTAGAATTTGAAGGTAATGTACTGAAAATGAAGCACACAGCAGTAGAAGTAAATTCTATACAGTGTTGCTCTATGCGGAATCCGAGACAATATCGATGACTTCACTGGACCATGTTCCAATTCGTGGCGCCTAACCATGGAAGAAGTAAAAAACAAACCCGCTCATTGGTCTGCGGTACTGGTGACATTGCTGCACATTGTGTCATGGAGAACATCCCTTTCCAGTCCTTCTGGAAGCTTTGGTACCGTAGATCAACGATGCACTTAACAAAAAGACTACGTTTATACAATGTAGCCTGCGTATCCTTGATGCTGTATAACTGTAACAGTTGTGCAGCTCTAAAGGTAGCTCTAGATAAACTTGATGCCTGCCAACGCGCCATCACTGGGCACCGAGGCTCAGACAACATAATTTTCAAAGATGCACTTTACAAGATGTGTAAGTCATCGCAGCTGTCTATAAAAGTCATCCAGCAAAGATGGTCCATGTTTGGCGATGTGCTAAAGATGCCGGAAGGCACACCACCACATAGAGTATTGGAATTAGTTCCACTTTATAAAGTCAGGAGAGGGCCTCACTCCATAAATATGTGACGCGTTCTGCGATGTAACCTCAAGAAAGCATAACTCGGTATAGTCAAATCAAGAAAGGACGGGAGGGAGATAACGCTTTTAGCTGAGTACAAGATACATTTGTCAAAAGCGAAGAAGGACTTATTGCAGCTGTATGATGTTTCTACTACTACAGCCACAGAATACATTTCTGCAAATAGGTTCGTGAATGGCTCGTCAGTAAAATGCCGTATAATTTCCTTATACCCCGTCGAGTACGATTCAAATGTTAGCAGGCATCTCTTTAACGCGCAAGCCCACCAAGACGGCTTCTGAGAAAGGCTCAGAGAAGACTACTCTTGAATTCTTGGGAACCTTCCACTGGAATACTGGAATGACTGGCTCAATAATCGAGCAAGTTATTCCACTGGTAGATTAAAAATGTCTTCTCTGAGACTGCAAAATAATATTTTCTAAGACAAAATTTAAATTTCTTTGAACAAACTTGAGGCTCAAAGGATTAAGGTAACAGCAGCCAATCAATTATGGCAAATGGATTTCAGTAATATGCTCCAACTTGTCAAGAAGATGACAATAAATTACGTGGCTTTTGCTTTGATGTCGTATCAGAGTTCTTCTGATGCATTTACCTATCTTCAAATGCATCTCTATGTGTTAAATATTAGTTAGAAAGTAACAAGAGATGCTCAGAAACTGAACATTCAAATAAAGCTGGTTAATTGGTTGTCACGATCCTTAAGTGGAAAAGTCAAGCCAGATAAAAAGTTTTCAAAAATTTAATAACAATTCATAAAATGACATCACAAATAAAATACTACACAGGCCATGCACACAGCAACTCATTCGCTTACACGTTCTTCCGTATTCATGCACCATTCAGACACAGCCCACACATAATCCATGCATAAATCACACACAGTTCACACAGCTTAAACACGATTCACATACAAATCACACAATATGTTCACACACTTCATTTACATACAATACAACCCGTCACGCGATTTTATAAGCAAACGTACGCTAGCATACCACCAGCAACTACACCTTAGAATGTACACAGCAGTACTAACGGACGTACGCACAATATATAATATATAACCGTATGTATTAGATAGACAACATAATTATATATATATATAAATTAAAACTAGATTGACAATACTATACACAATATAAACTACAAATACAATACAAATAATTATGGAAATGTTCACGGACTGGGGGGGGGTGTGTGAATTGACTGTTACGTTTAACTGTTAATGGATGTTGATGACGATTACGACACTAATATCATTAAACAAGAACGGAAGTTGACGATGATGAAGACGATGACGGCAATGATAGTACTGACACGATGATGTCGAATGTTTGTTCAACTTGAAGACGGCGAAGACGATAACGGCAATGATATTACTGACACGACAATGACGAATGGTTCTTGAAATTGAAGACGACGACAATGACGGTAATGACACGATACTGACGAATGTTTCTGCGCAACTCGCAGGTGATAATGTGACACAGATGTTAACGGTAATGACCACGACGATGATGATGACGAAACATTGACAGGATTACTGAAACGGTGACGATAATGGCGACGACGATGTTGATACGACAATACAGGTCTGCGCAACTCGCAGGTGTTAATAGTTGACAGAGAAGACGACAATGGCGACGACGACGATGATGAGACGATAGACAAGTCTGCGCAACTCGCAGATGTTAATAATTGACAGAGAAGATGACAATGTCGACGACGACGCTGATGAGACGATAGACAAGACTGCGCAACTCGCAGGTGATTTTACCACACACACACGTTATACAGGGTCGGCTCTACTCACACGCCAACCAATACACAAGATTTCCAACCAGGAAATCACACCCTGTCCGGACCCAGACTGGACACTACAACACAAATATAACCATGTTAAAGTATATGTTTACGATAGGGTAAATCACACTTACTAACACATGACAACAACATTGACGCGACATATGGATGATAATGAACAACGCTCGTTAACATGCATTTATAATCTTACTGATCAACCCTTTTCCACTCTGAAACCATACTACGAGTAAACGATAAAATGGTGTTCATTTTGAAGCTAACGAGACTGGAACTCATTGCTCATGTATTGTGCAATAGCTTCCCGTATCATTATCTTCAGAATAGACACACAATATACTAAGTACTAGGAATTTTGCATAAGGATAGGCATACAGCAGGATAAGGGTTAAATACACAATATATTTGAACAGAACGACATGATATAGGTATGTTTTGAAGCCACAACTTACTGTACTGACAAGCTACATATTACAACATCGCAAATTTAAGAGAACTTATTGGACACGTTTTGGCTAAAATAACATTTTTGAAAACACATACTTATATGACGTCATAGATTGACAGAAACAGACATCGTATAAAATTATCAATACTCACATAATCCAATTGAATAAGAAATATATGACGATTACAATCCGGTATTTCTAATACATATGACTTCAAAACACATAAATTACTATATATGAACAGTTTTACATGCGCCGTTCAAAATTCAATCAGGTTGCAAACACTTGAACACGGTACACCTGGCAGACTTTCAAACGACTGTCCCAAGCACTAGGAAATGATCATGCCCGCCACCTGGCAGTTTATTCTCAACCCAAGCGCATTTCTTTCAACAAAAACACACACACACCGCTACCCCAAGCGCCAACACTTCTTACACACACGTAGCTATTTACATAAAATATTGTAGCGAAAATGGAGAAAAGACTGCTGCAATGATTTATCGCGAATTTTGAATTCAGATCGTGACATTGGTTAATTGGTTAATTGATGTTTGAAGACTTCTTATTAAAAAAATATGAGTACATTTCTGTGCTTCACAAAATGGAACTCACGCAGTATTGGCGGAGCAAATACAAAGAGCAATAGAGCAATAGAGCTATTATTTTATTATTATTATTATTATTATTATTATTATTATTATTATTATTATTATTATTATTATTATTATTATTATTATTATTGCCCTGTAGGTGGGGCTGAGAATACACCTTCCGTATCCTCTGCGTGTCGTATGAGGCGACTAAAGGAGGTAAGGGTGAGGTAACCCTGACAGAAACCTCGAGTGCTGAAGACGGAGGTTCCAGGCCGCACGGCGCACATAACGCTTATGATCATGTGGATAGTCACTTACAGGACTGGCGGTATGATCAGCGAACGAAAAGAAGAAGATTATTATTATTATTATTATTATTATTATTATTATTATTATTATTATTATTATTATTCAGGAGTGGTTGGTGACTGGATACATTATTTCACGGTTGCACAAAATAAACGTTTGGATGCCATGTATAAAGCCAAGATGGGAGAATGCTCCTTTAAATTCAGATATGAGGTGTGACGATAATGAAGAGGATGATGACTGACGTCAAGAACAGCATAAAAAACTACAGGAATATCCAGAAATCATTTACTGGAAACTTGAAGCTTCAGCTTTATTTGTCCTGATGCGATTGGAAGTTTCAGTTCAGATTGGATGCCAGAGTGCTGTTTGCACACTCATTTTACACCTCTTAGTTACACCAAATATATCCCTTTGTGTCAGTGTTACACCAAATATATTCCTTTGTGTCAGTGTTACACCAAATGTATTCGTTTGTACCCATTTGTATCCAGATGGTAGGGGGTCTGTATCCGGTTACGGTGAGAGAAATTATTTGTTTAGGCCTATATATAATGGAGTTGGTTAACGGGAAGAACTAGCCAACACGTGACCAGTAACTGCCGTCCATCGGGCTGTCCTACGGCTACCCCGACGGATGGAAGTTTGAGCTCACAGGCAAAGAGAAAAAGTCTAAGGGACGATTTCCTTCCCCTGTGCATACACCGGGCCACTTGGAGTACCCCATAATAAACAGGTTTTCTTCATAACGCAGGACTTGGTCACGTTCGCGCGATACCATTGACTGGGTAGGCATTTTTGGGCTGTAATTACAATTACTGCACGACTTCCTCCTCGATTTATGGCCGTTGATTGCAATGCCACAGCGCGTATTTACTATTGATGGAAAGCTTTTTGGAGAACTTATCAATGAAGCTATTTTGAAAACGACAACCGAGGAAACTGCCTCCAAGGGCAGTTTAAGCTACGAGAAAACACTAACTTGGCCACGGCATTGCTCGGCTATCCTCTCTCACTTAGATGCTACTACGGCTCTTGCTCTCGTGTTGCTGACCCCTGATCGGTTAAGGGCGTTTCTAAGAAGTTAACCATTCGTCAAAAGAGCATGAGATGCAGAGCCGGTCAGTATAAAAAGCAGCCAATTCTGCTCAAACTACATGAAAAATTTCTGCCATCCTCGCTGCTGACTGTTCCCCATCTGTTCCAGCCGACAGTCTTTCTGCTCCTACCTCCTCAACTGTGTACCACCAGTGACGCCGCAACATGGAACTTTTCTTTTGACCACTCACACTGATTGACATTTACATTGCCGTCAGCCAGCTTTTCTGTACATTTTTTGATGGCCGCTAAGGAAAGCAGCCAAATTAACAACAAAAATTGTTCACCTTCCCTTCCGAGATCTTTCCACGCTCTTTGAGCCGCCTGGGTTCTTGCCACACCTTGTGCATGGAACTTCGCATTCCCACCTTCATGAATCAAAAAATTTAAATGTGTAACCTTCTCATACAGACCTGTGTATGTCTGCTTCCGCGGAAACCTTTGACTGCGCGTAGATACTGTGTGCTGCTTGCCTGCTGCGGAAGAAATGAGCGAACTTCCTGAACTCAATAATCGCCTTCAACTGAAGAATCCAGCTCCTGTCTCTGTGTTCACGTCCGCGCCTCCATCTGAAGAATCTGTGACATAACACCCAGCAGAACCACACTTTTGCAGCTCGAATCAAGAGAGGACACTCCTACATACTAAGCTTATTCAGTGCTTCCTCCCGCCTCCGACGCATCATGAACGAGTCCATGAACGAACTCCTTCTGCGGAGTCTTATGAACTCTTTCCACCTGATGCTTCACGGTCATCTTCTCGGCATTGTGATCTCCAGCCATCGAGGACTAACTTACCATGCGACGTTACATCTTGGGAAGATACCTACTGTGGGTGGTTCGAAGCCAGTAACGTCTGAACCCAGGGTCAGTGTGACAGGCTTTTTCCATGTAAACTGTGGTAAATCTTAAATGCAGCAACATCCCCAACCTTCTTATTCTTTACAGATTTAATGCTGTTGATATTTCCACCCAATGTTTAACATCGAGTGAAGCACTTGCTTTTGTTTCTTTTAACTGCAATCTGCTTTTTACATTAGGAGATCGCCAGTCTTAGCCACAAAATTCGGACATCGATCTCACTCTCCGCTCGACGTGAATATATACATTAGCACTTCCAGCAGTGTCACCTTTCTGATAGTTACTTGGACATCCACCTTAGCCACCAAATCTATAGGCGGCATCCTATGCGCTCCGTCCAAGTGTGAAGAAATACAGTAGTGCTGTGATCGGAAATGCTTTTTTCCACCAATAAGACATCCCCTTACACACTTTGGAATATTAGGCCCACCAAACTTCACTTGGAACTCCCCTAGATTGAAAGTCGCCGGCAAACTTTTTAACCGCCTTCCTCCAATAACTCCCATCTAGAACAGCGACTACCAGTGCATGTCTTGGATCATCATGAATCACGAGCCAAGCTCGTTCTAGCAGGCCAGAGGGCCAGTACCTCTTCCGAGTGCTGTCTCCCTGTTCCCGCTGTGAATGACCTCAATGCTGCGCTCGAATCGCACTGCTCAGACCACTTCCAGAAGATGCATACTTGCAGGCACCATACCACTTTTGTGCACTTAAGCTTTTATCGGGTCCTGTGACCTAATTCCTCCTTTAATTTTTTCATCCAGTTAGAGTAAACATTTCCGCTCGAACATCGCAACAGCCACTGGCACGCCATCATAACTGGAACTCACTGCGGCACGATCTTCTCCATCGACTAGCAACTCCTCCTTTCTTTTTCGACTTCTTGGCCGCTGGTCAGGTTAAACTCGCTTAATTACTCGACCCTGCAGTTATCGCCCTTTCAATTTGGCAACTGAACCAGATAACCGCCACATCCCCCAGAATCATTTTTGAACCAACTGTTCATGGGCCGTCGCTTTGGACCACTGCGGAGCCTAGACTTGACAGGGATTCCCTAAACTCTTTTCTCTTATTTACACGTGTCGACCATCGCGTCTGAAAGTCGGTAATATCGCCTTTGGACCCCGGCATACAAGTCAGTCTTTGTCTTCGAGCGGAAGGTTCACCCGACTTTGCGAGGGTAGAGGTTCTCACATAATCTAATCGATAGGGTTGTTTTGCTGCCGCCTGAGGCCATTAACCACAAAGCATTTCACTCTCTCAAAACTACCACCTAGTGCGTGATCCCCTAAATAAAAGTTAGAGATAGGAACACACAGAAGGACTGCATCAGGACGTCGCTAGAGAATGATGGATCAACCAGGCAGTGACCACCAAAGCATCAAGTGAAGAGTCTCCTTCACCAGCTCACCAAGGTAGAAGCACAATATATACATCCGTGTACGGGCTTAATGTTAATGACCCATTACCTAGGTATTTTGACATGAAACTTAAACATTCTCTAGCCAACCACAATATGGAGGGATGTACCAAATTCTGGTTATTCTACCTTTTTGCATTCCAGAGTTATGGCCTACGGTGTGTATTTTGTCACGAACATAGTGACCCCGTCATCTAGATGTTTGACTTGAATCTTTAAATCTGTCTAGCGAGCTTGAGTATCAGTGTATGTCTCGAACATGGTGATTATACCCTTTGACATTCCCGAGGTATGGTAAAATATGTGTATATTTGGTATGATGTTAATGACCCCCTGCCCTAAATATTTATCCGTTGACCTGAAACTCAACAAGTCCAAGTCAGCCACTATATGAATTAATGTGCAGAATTTGGTGATGCTATCTTCGCGTAGTCTCGGGTTACGGCCAAAAATGTGCATTTCGGCATAAACCGTGTGATCCCATGACCTAGATATCGGATCTTCTGATCTGAAAATTCAACTCTCTCTAGCCAGCCTCAAGACGAATGTATCTGTCAAATCTGGTGATTCTACTACCTTCTTGCATTCCCAATAAAGGATGGATTCAACCGGTCACTCAATTATCTGAAGTCATACGCAGATACGTCACGTGTTCGCCGACGTCACAATCTAAATGACCTAGCTCCATCACGAAGTCTGTGACGAATATGTAGGCGCACTAATTGTACGTTTTTTGTGAATTTACAATTTAATAAACATTCTGTTGAATATTTTAAAGTAAATTACACGGGATCTGTTCCTTAAATAGGCAGCAACAGCTCACAGCTAAATTAGTTTCAAAAGATTCAACGACTTACCTCCATAATTAATTTAGATTCTGGCCATTCAGGTTTATAAGTTTCAAAGCGTTTACAACACGAACAAAATGTTGGCGGAGGTTTAGATAGAATGCGGGGAATAGCAGGAAATTGATCAATCTATTATATTTCTAATTGGAGATGTCATTTTCTGGGTCCGGATTACAACCGGGTCTTATAAAAACTACAGATATGCTAACTACGGTATTCGATTTACATGTCATGTAAAACTACAGATATACTAACTCCAGTAACCGGGTGTTAACGGAATACCAAATGGCTATGTAATCTCCGTGGTACATATGGTAACTGATCTAGTACCTCATATTGTTACTCATACAGAGATGAAGACTATCATCAAGTCACTCTATAGAACACCTCAATCAGAAGATGCCTACCATCATCTCTCGAGGCCAGAGCAAGTGACTATTTTTCGTCTCAGAACTGGACACAACAGACTAAACCAACACATGTACAGGCGGTTTCACCTTATGACATCGCCCGCTTGTCCTTGTGGAGAAGCAGAACAGACCACAGAGCACATACTTCAATGTTGCAGTACGTATCAGCTGCTGAGAGAAGAGATCTGGTCTTTGTCAACCTCTTTTCTTGAAAAGCTGTATGGGCCTGTGGAAGAACTGCAGAAAACTACAGATTTCATCTTGAGAACGACTCTCCAAGTGTGATACGAGCGATCGAAAAGAAGAAGAAGAAGTTATGGGATCAAATAGTCTTCATTGGCTTCATGTTCCTGGACATCATATAACAAAGCAGGACCTTGGTTCTTCTTAGTGCTAAAGTAGGCCAGATATTCGGCAGTTCTCTTGAGGTTTACAATAAGCAATGGCACAACGCTACTGCTCTATGCCAAATAGCTATGGTATTCTCCAACCTTCAACAGACATGTTACATGCGCCTTCTTCATACTCTCTAACTCCAGCCCTGGTGTTGTTTCGGCAATGGAATATGATGGTCACGGTATTGATTTCCGCGTCTTTGTTCCACCGGAACCACTTCGATGTATCGGCGCTACCACATCCCGTCATGCATCACGGCTTTAGCTCTTTAACACTTGAATTTGCTCAAGAAAATTTCAATTTTATCAATGAAAATGTCCATTTGTAGACCAAGAGAAGACTAATTTTGAAATTTTACCACTGGAATGAATGGCTCGGTTATCGAGCCAGGCATTCCAGTGGTAAATTGTCAAAAATAGTCTTCATTTGGTCAGCAACTGGACACGTCTCAAGACCACTGCAGAAGCCGTTTTTGGCTGATATGAGTGTTAACGGTTTAGCCAGCACTACCTATGGCAACAAGTCTAAGAACCTGAAATATTTTTCAGACTATGTGGTGCCCCCACCCCAACCTCTCCCCCCACCCTGCCTGTGGTTTCAATGTGATGGTGAGTGAGATTATGGTTAACCTTTATTTTATTACATAACTAGTGACAACCTCTCAGCTTCATACAACAACCCAGGATGCGGGTGAGCTCATGTCCCATTTGTTCACCTTTCAACACTCCAGTCGACCTGATCAGATTCCGGTAACTTTTTCGTCAAAGACAATTGCTTGAATCACTGGTACCAGATATCTAGTGGAACACGTCAGGTTGTGCCGAACGCACCACCATAAGTAATGCCTGAGAAGCGTTCGGTATTCACATCCAACGATAAAGGGACGGACCACCTATCGTTATTCATCTCCTCTTCTACGGAGACATGTGTCTTCGGAATATTTCTGCTATAAGAGTCTCCCATTGCGCATTTCCAGCCATGTGTGATTGATTCCGAAGCAGACTGAAGCTAGATTTCATCTACCGCAAGACTGTGTGACAATATAGGCCTAGCTAGTATAGCAACCTAATTTGACCTAACAGATAATAATGGTTTGTGAAATGTCCTTCTAGTCATACACGTGATAAGTCATGGTGCGATAGATAGTGCTAGTGAACTGTACTATTTCGATCTAATTGTCGAATAGATACGTGGACAACCGCGGGGTGCGTAGTGGAACATATTATATTAGGACCATGATTGCTGCACTTACGAACATACTAGTACTCCGAAGCCAGCAGTCTGAACCGATGTCTCATCTAATCGAATGTGATCGGATTCTCTTCAATAAGTAGGCTACAAGTCTACTAGTACTACGCTTACCACAGATGACAGTGATGACTACTGCTGCTGCTGCTGCTGCTGCTGCTGCTGCCTTCTGTCGCTGCCGTAACTGCTACTGCTACTACTACTACTACTACTACTACTACTACTACTACTACTACTACTACTACTACTACTACTACTACTACTACTACTACTACTACTACATTACCACTACTACTACTACTACTACTACTACTACTACTACTACTACTACTACTACTACTACTACTACTACTACTACTACTACTACTACTACTACTACTACTACTACTACTACTACTACTACGGCTACTGCTGCTGCTGCTACTACTACTACTACTACTACTACGGCTGCTGCTGCTGCTGCTGCTACTACTACTACTACTACTACTACTACTACTACTACTACCGGATACCTCGAACACCCATCTAAAGAAGTGTCAATCTTCTGAACCCAATAGTTGTATTCTGCTAAATAAGGTATAAACGCTCACCACTGAGTGAAGGCCATATTGTGCGGAACCCTGACTCTCATTTCGTTCTTTTCTACGATAAAGAGGACGACAGCTGGGTAAAGTAACACAGGCATATAGCAGACACAAGCTCCCTTTCGCCGATCATCCGGGAACCAGTTTGTGGAACTGTAAACGTCCAACATGCTCAGTCAAACATTGGATGGATCTGATCTATAGCTCAAGTATATGACGTCTTATTCGATTACGTCACATGTGGGCCGACATCACGATACATACTGGCGTATCTAGCTCGTCACGAGCATTGAAAGGTCTGGCAAGTGTATATCGTTGATGGACCTTTTATTTAATAACGTTTTGTTGATTACTTTGAAAATAATTTGACGGGAAACTGGTGCCCACAAACTGCGCTCAGCAAAATTAGTGTTAAAATTATTCAACAACTTTCCTGTATAGTTACCTTGAAATCGACATTTTGGTACTTGAGGGATCAAAGTTTATAAATCAATCCCAATACGTGTAAAAAGTGGGTGGAGCTTAGCTAGAAATAGGCGGGGCATAGAAATGGATCCCTCTATTGTCAGATGTGTCGATGTCTCTTATTGTCTGAGGGTCTTAACCAGACGGTTAAATACAACCGTCAACACGCCAAAGGTTTATAGAGTCTCCCTTGGTAGGCTTCATTGAGTCTGCGTACACGCACTATCGCGTTGTAGAAACTGTCACGTGACATCTTGATAAGAAAGATAGGATTGGTGATACGTATTATATATTGTATTTGAGAGAGCCATTGTCCAGTTACGTTCGAGCTGTACTGGTGTTCAGTCCATTATGCTGCTAGTCGTTGCTTTCCTGCCATTTTTGGCAATTCTACAGGTAAGGTGATTTTATGCCCTTGAGCTGCTGTTGGCATGTATGATTGGCTTAAGAAAGTCTAAAGGCAAGATAATTTTCAAACGAATTTATCAGGAACCTACATGGGATGCAACCATTCACAGTCAAACAAGTTTCAAAATATTCACCATTTTATTTATTAAATTTTAACAAATTTTTCGCATCTTGTCATTTGAGTTCAAAAGTTTAAAACTGTAAATTATTAAGATAAGGGCAAATTGGGGGTCAAACGAACGGCCAGAAATACCTAACGTGACAATATGTAGAACTGTTGCAAGGGCTCATAATAGTGGCCAGTGGACTGTTCCTTGAACCATTCTCGAATTGTCTTGACTGTGCCTTTGTCTGTCCCGATAATTTTGTAGCATAATCCAGAACTTATAATTAAAAGCTCAACGACAGTGACAACAAGGACAAATCGCTACTCTATGTGATTCGCTGAAACGCTGAAAGTTGTTGTCATGTTCAGGAAGTTTCAAAGATGCAGGCCTATGCTTGGTAATGGGCCTTTCCATTTTTAGCTATGCCCCGCCCATCACTAGCTAAGCTCCACCCACACCTCGCCGTGTTGGAATTGATCGATCCCCAAATGCCCTAGCTATTAATTTCCTGAAAACTATACAGGGAAGCTGTTGAATATTTTGTAACTAATTTGACTGGGTGCTGTTGCTGCCTATGTCATTCATTATGATGTCATTGTACACATCACGCAGTTCATTATGACGTCATATGATGGGTAGGTACTCTGGAAAGGTGAATTATGGTACTGGGAATTTAGAATGAAGCGCATACATTTATTGTCCAATAATTAAAATACTGATTGATCGTCTATTTGAGATATAAGCAAAACTTTATGAAGCCAAAATTGACTATAATTGGGGAGATTGAGCATGTTCAGAATGAAATCGGTGATTTGAATATATTGTAGCGGATAAAGGGAGGTCTCAAACACGTGGATGTCGGACCCATAGTACTGCATTCATATATCCAGTCGATATATAATGGAGACACATAAGGTGTCTCCGTTGTAAAATAGGTGAATGTCAACCCATGTATAGTTTGTTTTATATCGTAACGATCGATTAAGCATCCCATGTTTAGATGGTACTAAAATATTCCTAGAGGAATACTTCAGAAACCTTCTCTTCAAAAAGCATACCGGCGGAACGCCAACCTCCTCCTGGCGAAAGGGAATGTGGTGAAAGGACAAAACCTCTAGGTCTCACAACGAAACATTTATGAAAAAGCAATTCAAATACAAGTATTGCGAAGCTATAAGACTCCGATATTTTGAAATAAAATCCCTACTTCAAATTTGGAACGTAGTAGTAGTAGTAGTAGTAGTAGTAGTAGTAGTAGTAGTAGTAGTAGTAGTAGTAGTAGTAGTAGTAGTAGTGGTAGTGGTCGTAGTAGTAGCAGCAGCAGCAGCAGCAGCAGCAGCAGTAGTAGTAGTAGTAGTAGCAGTAGCAGCAGCAGCAGTAGCAGTAGTAGTAGCAGCAGCAGTAGTAGTAGTAGTAGTAGTAGTAGTAGTAGTAGTAGTAGTAGTAGTAGTAGTAGTAGTAGTAGTGGTAGTAGTAGTAGTAGTAGTAGTAGTAGTAGTAGTAGTAGTAGTAGTAGTAGTAGTAGTAGTAGTAGTAGTAGTAGTAGTAGTAGTAGTAGTAGTAGTAGTAGTAGTAGTAGATGATCTAGTGTGGATAGTTCAACCGACTTGTCAGAAGATATGTGCGTGCCACAGATGCCCGGATCGTGATACTCATCAAACAAGATATGAGGTGATAAGCCGCCTGATAAAATCTAGTGAATAAAAGTGAAGGTGAATTGAGGGATCCAATCATAGCCATGACCCGACCATTCCTAGCTAAGCGCCGCCCACGCCTATCGCGTGTTGGGATAGATTTATCTACTTTGTACACTGAATTCTATGAATCCCATTTTCAAGGTAATTATACAAGTAGGCATGGTGAATATTTTGAAACTAATTTAACTGGCTACTGTTGCTGTTGTAAATCCAGCAAAGACATACACCACAATTCATATACTTGCTGAACTTTTAAATGTTCACATATAGGAGATATATATGTGTCATTCTATATATGTCATTCATTACACATTTCGATTGTGACATCAGTCTACATGTGACGTAATTAATTATGAGGTCATATACTTGAGTGACGGATCGGGTCCAGCCAACCCAAGCTTCTGCGAAACCTAATAACCCCAAATGGAGTATGATGGAAAAAGTCCCGTGACAATGGACGTTTCCGGTTTTAGCTATGCCCCGCCCATCTCTAGCTAAGCCCCCACCCACACCTCGCTTGTGTTAGGATCGATAGATCTCTGAAGACCTTGACTATCAATTTCCAAAAAAACCATACACAGGTAAGCTGTTGAATATTTTGAAACTAATTAGACAGGGTGCTGTTGCTGCCTAAGGCAGCAACAACGCTCTGTCAAATTAGTTTCAAAATATTCAACAGCATGTTTATTAAATAGCAAAGAATTACTAAGACATACAATTCATACAACGTGTCGGACTCTTTGAGATTTGATGACGATCTATATGGAACCATTTGTGACGTAATGATTGTGACGTCATCATACACGCGCTGAGCTGATTATGACGTCATACGAGGTCAGATGATGGATGTATACTCTGGAAAGGTGAATTATAATTGAAATGATTGCAACATTTAATGGATGCCATGAAAAAGAGAATAATTCTTGATGGATAATACCTTACAGGTTGTGATCAGTCTTTAAGATTACGAGAGTGCCATCCTTTGCTCAATGGACCGTTCCAGTTTATTCCATCAATCATATGACGTCATAATCAACTAACTACTTGACGTCATATTCAATGATGTCTTAAATGATGTAGATAAGTTCGTCACGAACGCATAATTGATGACGGACTAAGCGTTGTTGTACGAATTGTATGTCTTTACTATTTAATAAACATACTGTTGAATATTTTGAAACTAATTTGACTGGGCGCGGTTAGCTTAGCCGTAGGCTCGAATTTTCTGTAGTCAGGAAGTTCATCCTTTAGGTTCTGTAAGAGGTGAAAAAATAGTTTCAAAAGGTCGCTCTATCAGAGCAGTCTCTGACAAATTATTCTTTACGGACCGCTTCCCCATCCCACCCCACCCCACCCCATCCCCAGCATCCTTCCCGCGATATGCTTATGACGTAATATATGCATGTGTGACATATGAGGTTGTTTCGCGAGCAATTACGTCACATTAAAACATTGTTTTGTTTTCCCGAGTCACCTCCAAACATGTTTCGCGAAATAGCAAAGCACTCTAACGAAACATGTCGTTCCATAGCAGAAACTTTTTCTGCTCTGCTAATTTAGCAGAGTGCTATGGAAAGTTTTCCGTATGGAAGGCAAGGCTGGGATCGATCGATCCCAATACTGGCGAGGCGTGGGTGGGGTAGAGCTAGAGATGGGTGGGGAATCGCAAAAACTGAATTCCCCCATCGATAAAAATGTATACTGAGCCAAAAATGTTTAACAACAGTGAAGTTTGGTTTGTTGTATTAAAACTATGCGTCCTTTCATAACCAAATTTGCAGGCATGTTTCGTCAATGTAATGTCTCACTGATCATGAAGAAATGCAAATCATTTCTTGCATTTCTCGGCCGCACGCTTACTGCATGTGAAAATGCATTGTTCATGCACTGGCCCACAGTGGCGGGTAGCGAAGGCAAAAATGCACCATATTGCAAAAGCAGATAACGAACGTTAACTGAAAACGCTTAAAAGTTTACCCTACCAAACATGGGCCGCCGCCCAGGGCTACCCGAAAATCAGCGCCATGAAGCAATGGGAAGACTCGCTGCTGGGCAGAGCGTTCGCGCTGTTGCTCGACATTTTAATGTTCACGCCTCAACCATTTCCCGTCTCCGCCAACGAGGGCAGAAAACTGGACATCTTAATGACCGACCACGATCTGGCAGACCGAGAGCAACAAAACCACGAGAAGACCGCCCGCTATTTAGTGACGTCATTACGACGTCACGGGTTTGAGACTGCGCCGTGGCTGTCCCGTAAATTGCACACCGCTACCGGCACTACAGTGCATGCACAAACTGTGCGAAACAGACTCCATGATGCTGGACTGCATGCCGCCGTCCACTTGTTGCTGTTCCGCTTACAGAGCGTCACATCGAGAATCGGTTTGCATAGGCAAGAACTCATCAGCGATGGCGTGCTCAACAATGGAGCCACGTTTTGTTCAGTGACGAGTCGAGTTTTTGTGTGGATGTGGCGAATGGTAGGCAACGGGTTTGGCGACGTTTAGGAGAACGGTATACTGCAGCCAACATCATTCAGCACGACAGATTCGGTCGCGGCAGTGTCATGGTGTGGGCTGGAATCCATGGAAATGGCAAAACAGATCTTATTGCGATTCGCGGAAATTTAACGGCTCAACGTTACTGTGAAGAAGTTGTCGCCCCAGTTGTCATCCCTTTTATGCAGCATCATGCAGACTTTATGTGTCAGCAAGACAACGCCCGTCCTCATTCAGCTAGGGTCACCAGTGATTTCCTTGAGGCTAACAACGTTCCGGTGTTGGACTGGCCAGCGTGATCACCGGACCTGTCTCCTATCGAACACGTGTGGGACATTCTTGGCAGTATGGTGCGTGAGAACCATCCACATCTTCACAACGTGCGGGAGCTGGAAGCTGCACTGCTCCAGGAATGGGATGCGATTCCTCTTCGTGACATCAGGTGCTTAATTCGAAGCATGAGAAAGCGATGTACGGCGGTGGTTAATGCGGAGGTCATAACCGGTATGGACAGCTCAGTGTCATTATTTAAATTGGTCCCTTCCGTTGAATGATGCCGTGTTAAAGGCGCGATGCTAGCATTACAGTAACAAGAGACTGTTGTTCAAATTGGAAAATGACCTATCAATTAAATAATATATTTGAATCAATTTATTGTTTTTGTTAAATAACATTTATACAGTAATATTCTCAGTGTTGCTAAACTTCTTTGGTTCAGTATATATAAAATAGTATCACTGTGTTAAGAGTATGAACCCGCCTGAAGTATCGTAGCTATTATATCAAGCCAATATAAACGATCTCGTTAATCTAACCAATGCTGCTCTCTGTATGGAAGGATATTTGATAAGGGATGCAGAATATATTAGTGGTTTGTTTGCTCAATCAACCTAATGTTGATTGACGACGAGGAGACTTGGTTTTTGGGAACCTTGAACTGTGTGATGAAATCAATTGGAATGTTCCAGATATCCTGAATGGTTTGAACATTTCGAATAATCCAAATGTATTGAAGTACGGTAAGCCTACTGGAAGGGGCTGTCACTCAAATATATGACCTCATGATCAATTACGTAACATGTAGTCTGACGTCACAATCAAAGTGCGTAATGAATGATGTAGTGTCCTATCTAGCTAGAACGTTTAAAAATCCATCAATTGTACGAATTGTATGTCTTTGATGGATTTACTATCTGATAAACAGTTTGTTGGATATCTTGAAACCAACATGAAGTCATGAGTGATTCCAAGTAGTCCGTATTTAGCGCTTAATAGTCCGACACGTTGTACGAATTGTAGGTTTTTGCTATTTAATAAACATGCTGGTGAATATTTTGAAACTAATTTGACTGGGCGCTGTTGCTGCCATAGGCAACAACAGCAACCAGTCAAAATAGTTTCAAAATGTTCAACAGCATACATGTATATTTTTCTGGAAATTGATAGTCAGGGAGTTGAGAGATCAACCGATTCCAACACTGACGTGGTGTGGGTGGAGCTTAGATTGAGATGGGCGGGGCATAGCTAAAAGTGGAACGATCCATTATTATGGAAACATGAGGTAAGTTAATCTCGACGAGCAGAGACATGGCAGTTTTAATTGGAGGAAGGAAGATTAACAGCATTCGTTATAGCTATACGGACGGCACGGCATTACTAACAGAAAGTAACCAATGTCTAGTAGTAGCACTGATGAGAGATGAGGTTAAAAATCGAATGTGCAAAAGTCCGCTTATACCTCAATTTAAAGCAGCCGAAGGGTGTGTCCTCAGAAGATATTAATGAATTCATGCCAGGAGGTGATCCATTGGAAATTGTGAACTGTTTTATGTGTTTGGAATCCAAAATTGAAGATTCGGGATTGTTCGGAGGAGAGATAAAGCGACGTTTAGTTCAGTCTAAGCAGATCAGTATTGACAGTTTTGACACAAATTTGGAAAGACAAAGCTGCTTCATTAACCACACAATCAAGAATTGTTAATGTACTAGTTTTCCCAGTCGCTGTGTGTGTGCGTGCGTGCGTGCGTGCGTGCGTGCGTGTGTGCGTGCGTGCGCGCGTGCGTGCGCGCGTGTGTGCCATTCAGAGACAATACACGAGAATGACTGAAAAGCAAAACATCGATGGCTTTGATTTATGTAGTCAGACACGCCTAGTTCTGTAACTGAAAAGACAGGCGGGCAGATAGATGTACGGGCAGACAGTCAGATGAAAGAATAAACGAAAGTATGAACGAACGAATGGATGGATGGATGGATGAACGAATGCATAATCGAAGCCTGTGTTCTCACTAGAGACTTAATGGTTATTCCTAATTAAGTCTCTAGGGAAAACATGGCCTGAGAAACAATACGCGAAATACAATGAGCAAATGAACACGCGAGCAAATGAATGAACGATTGAATTAACAAATGGATTAGTATATGAATAGGACAGATGGACAGATGGATGAGTAAATAAATAAATATGTGTTGGTATATTTTTTCAGATCTCCTCCTCACAAGACGTAGTGATCCCAACAGGTACGGATCACACATACACCAATTTGTACCGATACTATACACGAGTATACGTTCTAATCATACATTCCGTACGTAGTCATATAAAGTGAATGAACACAATAATTATCAAAATGACACCACAACAGGAAACACACATCCATCACCAATGGGTAAATCCGATCTGTCAGTTAAGTATATGACGTCATAATCAAGTATGTGGCATGTAGGCTGACGTCACAGCCATCATTGACAGAAATACTCATGAACATGGAATAGTCAGTCAGTTGTACGAATTGTATATCTATTAATTAATAAACATTCTTGTGTATTTTAAAACTGCATAACTAATTAAGATTAATTCATTATCGCCATCATACTTCAACAACGTCATTAAGAAACAGACGTCGAGATGACACTTAGCTGTTACCCATCAAATGAACTAGCATAAGACCAACATAAACCGATTAAAAGCAAGCTCACCAAATGAAACTGAGGCACTGTCATGCCACGGTTGGTACAGTACAGCGCAGAAATAACGTGATGTGCTTCCCAAGCAATAACAGAAACATGTTAGTTAGTCAGATCCTGAACAGAGTGTACAGAATGTTCTGTTGAATAGGTGATAGGCGTAGGAATCTGATGGAGTGGGGAGAGCGCAAAGTGGATGAGGAAATAGCTTTCACCCAGGATTTTACTCTCCGTTAACGTCTTCCTTAGCGTCTCCTAGGTTTAGGTCCCCCTCACCCCCACCCACCCTCGCCCCACCTCCCCAGTTCAAAATGCGGTGGTACACCCATGTCGTTTGAACATAATGATTCGATCTTGCTTATTTAGTCAGGAGGAAGAGTAACTGACTGACCGAATTAGATCAACCGTCATATGCGTAGAAAGCAGGATTGGGTTGGTGGGGTTGGGGTGGGGTTGGGGTGGGGTTAGCTTGCAAGCGGGAACAGTTGCTCCAGCCCACTCAACACACACTTTTGGATCTTGTGGGGATAACAAGATATGCGTTTGCTCCACCCACCCTCACGTTTTGAGTGTCTAAATATGAAATTCCATATCTGCACCTACAATTGCAGGAGCTGCCGTCTTAGAACATCTAAAGTTCACAATTGTTCCGCTCTCTCCCCATTAGCGTTGCCATTGTTAATCTCAGTTTTGGACAGCTTCCTACGCCTGTGACCGTATATCGATTTCATTTGGAATTATTTCGAATTATGCGCATCCTTGTAACATTAACTCTCGAGAAGCATTAACATAACTCGGCAAACCATCAAATGAATTTGGAGTACTTACATTCGAGTATTGAAATTGATACAGACAATGTGTTACTGGTGATTGCCTTTGAGGCTAAGCGTTACTAGAGAGATCTGATCAGTCACTCAAGTATCTGACCTTGTAATCAAATACGCCACATGGTAGAAGATTTCGCAATCAACTGACTTAGTACCGTCACGAAAATCGAAATGTTTGTCACGAATTGTATGTCAATTGCTGATTTTACAATTTAATAAACATTCTTTTTAATATTTTGAAACTAATTTGCCTCGGAACTGATGCTGACTTATGCCCTACCTTGAAGTTCTGATTCTGCATATTTAAGGTCCAAGTGCTAAAATCGATTCTACTAGTGCATAAAGTGGACGGAGCATAACTAGAAATGGGCGTGGCATAGTTAGAAATGGATCCCTATTTTAAACGGTAATGGAAGTTCCAGTTGTATTCTATCAAAATGTTAAATCATCATTATTCTTTAGGTGCGTCAGTCGATGCAGTAAGACTGGTTGGCGGACGAGCACTTAATAGTGGTCGATTGGAGGTGCTTGTTGCTGGCCGCTGGGGTAGCGTGTGTGATGACTACTTCCTGCATGCCAATGCCAAGGTCGTCTGTAGGATGCTGGGTTATATGTAAGAACAACCAAGAAAACGCAGCTTACCGGGATGATGATGGACCGATACCGGGTCGAAACTGAGAGTATTGGCGCGGTATTGACCCAGCATCGGCCCAGTAAGATGCGTTATCTGGGAATAAGAATTCTCTAACTAGTAAGCCAAATAATTAATACTCTCGTGGCTATGCCTGGTTAAGAAAAGCTAACTAATTGCTTATTAAATGCCCACTGGTAGGACGAGAAAATACTATTTTTGAAGATTTACCATTGGAATGACTCGCTAAGTTATTCAGCCAATCATTCAAGTGTGAAATTGTCAAAATAGTATTCCCGTGGCCTGTAAATGGACATTCCTCAGGCCCACAGTAGCTTTGGATCGGCTACGCCATTAACGAATTAAATTAGTTTACCATGCATAAAATGTAAAATATAAAAATTTTACCTTTTAACTCTGAAGTGCCGGACTATCGATTTTAAAATAATCATATATGTAAGGTGTTGGCTATTTTGAAACTTATCCGACAACAACCAGCCTTGCGTTCCAAAAGGAAAACGTTTCAAAATGTTTTGCTAAATCTGCGAACTATGACAATCTGCTGTTTTCGGGTTAATTACGTCGTGTAATATACAAAGTGAAATAAGCCGATTTTGCGTATGCAGAGCGCTTTTGAACGTTGGAATGTTTTCCCTTTCGGACGCAAGACTGTTTACATTAGAACCGCGCCCAGTTAAATTCGCTTCAAAATCCCCAATAGAATGGACCTTTCCTCTTTTAGCTATGCCCCGCCCATCTCTATCTAAGCTCCACCCACACCTAGCTCGTGTTGGGATCTATC
Organism: Chaetoderma sp. LZ-2023a; assembly: GCA_034401795.1. Lineage (NCBI taxonomy): Eukaryota > Metazoa > Mollusca > Caudofoveata > Chaetodermatida > Chaetodermatidae > Chaetoderma > Chaetoderma sp. LZ-2023a. The sequence continues at coordinate 69,339,004 of CM067363.1, read as the reverse complement.
GATATCTGAGCTCCCTGACTATCAATTTACAGAAAACTATACTATGGCAACAACAGCGTCCAGTCAAGTTAGTTTCAAAATATTCAACATCATGTTTATTAAATAGCAAAGACATTCGTACAACGTGTCGGACTATTTTAAGCGTTTAAGACAGACTAAATCGAATCATCCATAACGTAATGATTATGACGTCATCATACTCGTCACATAGTTGACTATGGTGTCATATGATTGACTCAGGAAATAGATTCATGAATTATTCTTTGAATATAAATGAATTTTCAGATTTAGTCTTTCAGATTCAAAAGTTGAACATGATGTATAAAGTCTAACGGTACAAGCTTAGTTCAACAGACACACAGCCTCACATTGCACAGCACACAGCGCTTAGAATGCAAATGAGATGGCGTGTCAGATATGGATGTTACATAGTTGACTTGTAGTAAGGCCCACCCACTCCTTGGTTACACTAATTCCACCCCAGTTGCATATTGAACGTGTACTCCAAGGTAGATAACACAAGTCACATGAAAGCTCTCGACCAATCAGAAGGAGTGTCTATTGCATAGCATGTACTAAGTACGAAAATTTATGTATGGCACCTCTTCAAAGCACCTAGCGCACCAGCCACCTTTGGTCATTCAAAATAGTACCTATTGCACACCAGTAGTAGTAGGCGTGGGCCTGGAAAATTAGTTAGAATAAAAAGAGTACACCCACCCAGAGATATCTCATCAGGGCTAAGCATTCACATGTTGACACCAAGATAATCCATGTCTCAATTATACCATGAATGGTATATCCATGGTGTGCTACCATTGAAAATCAACATCTATGGTATGGTACCACTGATAACTGTGTCAATGGATTTGAACCAATTTCGACCATATGCACGTATTTATGCATTGATTGTGACGTCATTTGATTGAGTGAGGAAATGGATTCTTGAATTGTATAGAGCCTTACCTAAAAATAGAGATGAGATGAGAGAGATGTGAAAAGATATTTTGTAAATGGCTTTGTGAGAGTAGATCAAGCATCTTTTAATTTAATGACCGTTTTTAATAATCCTGTAGGTTTTCCATGCTAAAAACTGTTTGGAAAATTTTCAAATAATGGACATTTCAAGTCTGTCCATCCATCGTATGACGTTAACTAGGATTACGTCATACGACGTGTAGGATGACGTCATAATCAATTACGCCATGAATGACGTAGATAAGTTCGTCACGAACGCTTAATTGATAATGGACTAAGCGTTGTTGTACGAATTTAATATTTAATAAACATGCTGTTGAATATTTTGATACTAATCTCACTGCAACAGAACCTAGTGAAATTAGTTTCAAAATATTACGATAAGCAGGAGAACTAAACTTTACTTCCATATCGAAATAAATTATGATTATGTAATATGATTATATACTGGACACAACCGCGTACAACCATGTAGGTTGCCCATGTCGTCTAATCTAATACAGCAACAAAGAACATAGTTATACTAGAATTCTGTCCCAGCTATAACGCAATACAAATTTTAACACAAATTTAAGTCCGTACTAAACCAGATTGTGGCTATGTGATACGATTCTATACCATACACGGCCGTATTCACCCATGTTGAACCCTCATTCAGAAATCCACTGAAACAATCTAATAACGTCACCGAGATATTCATTATACTGGAATAGTGTCACAGATATAACACAATAAAAAGCAAACTAAAGCTCATACGAGTATCGAGAAAGATTATGACTACGTAATAGATTATATAGGCTACTGTACACAACCGTGTTCGATCATGTTGACCACCCCATTCAGAAGAATCACTGTAGTGACCAGCAATCCAATAATGTGACCGAGATCTTCATTATACTAGAATATCGTCATAGGACAATTGAAAGGTGGAACTAAAATTTAGTCTCTCATCGAAACAAATCGTGACTATAGCACTACTCTACACCATGTTCAACTCCTGCACACCATGTTCACACATGTTGGACGCTCCATTCATTCTGTAGTAACCAAATATCAAGTACAAAGACTGAAACCATAGGTCATAGCTATCATAACTGTTTTGAGAATACAGCACAGCAACACCATGTTCACATAGCCATAACTGCTAAGAATGTACGATAATAGATTTGTTTTGTGTAGCTGATAATCTCTTCTGTATCGCAGAGATTGTTCCTACATTGATCACCACATGTCATAGACTTGCAGGCTTCTACGCATGGGAGGCGCATTTTCCTACACCTAGAGAGCTTGCTGAGACATCCCTTGGAGCAACCACATGATATCACCTCAGAACATGATTTCGGGATAGGTGGAAGCGAGAGTAACCCCGGAACTAACTGGCCATTAGCGCATGTCCATTCCATATCTGTTACTCAAGGAAGGTCTGGAGAAGGACATAGAGCTTTGTTTCAGAGACATGTGGAATTTTGCCGCATCCGACGTTGATGGGAGAGCCTCCTCGTTACACTTATCTACATCTGACATTCCATATATCAGATGAATTTCTCCGCTGATCTGAGAACATCCTTTGTGAGCATGCCTTTTCCCAGATCATTCAAGAGTGTGTAGTGCTGTTGGAAACTTTCTATGTTGTTTTCTTGCTGTGACCACCGAGATTGAGATACACTGTCGCACCCAGTGGTGGCATGGAAGGCTACTATTAATTCAAATTGACCGATGGGTGTTAGCTTTCGAATCGCAAGTATTGGAATGTATTTCAGATTTTTGGTTATCCCAGCTTTCATGAACAGGTTTGGGCATCCAATTTTGTTGTAATGGGATAGTAAAAGTACAAGGCAAGAACACCTGTGCCACGCACTGACACAATGATTCATTCCATATGGGCATTTAGGGCAGAATCAGGCGCGTGCCTACTTCCTTATGATTGGCTTCAAGTGTGGGGATGTCTAGTGATAGGTCAGATGATTTCACTGCTGTGGCTTCTTCATATCCGCCTGCAACAATAATAGTTGTATCCATAGGGCCGTGCTTAATAAGTTGGTTGGAAAGCAGCAACGCCACATCGGCTTTGTTTGCTTCAGGTGCCATAAAGTTGGACCAATCAAATGGGAGAGGAATTGAACTATTTTTTTATTCTACTGGCGAAAGTTCCTTCTTGCGTTTGCCTCTTATTACAGCGTTGATTAATTCTTCCCTATACCTGTCAAATGTAACATCAATTCGGGCAAATGCTGGTCCCACCTTATATACAATTTCTGAAAATGTGTTAGCGTATTCACCAAATGTTTTAATATCTGTTGGTTTTCCAAGAGCCACCACCAATGATTGGCCGTCAAGCAGCAGGCAACTTGGCTCGATAAGTGAAACAGTTGGTGGTGTCGGTACGTTTTCTGTTAGTATATTTGACTGGAATGCTGGAATGTATGGTGCCATTGGTTGTGGCGAGAGACAGTGGTACAGACATAAGCTCATGCTGCAGGATTGCATTTAGGTTAACATCATGCCCTGCCCTGTACGCTATTGCGAGCCTTTGCAAGCTGTATCTGTCCAGTTTGATAATGTTTTGCTTGTCTTCGACCGACGTTTTGTACAGCTGAGTACAATGGAGTAAATGTCAGGGTGTTATTCTTGTGAATGGGGGCTTTCAGTTCGAATGCTGGTTACTCTCTGGAACCTCACATAGCCGTTCCTTACGAAATAAACACAGGTGGTCGTGACCTAAATATTCAGCACCAATCAACGATTCCTGTATATCAGGAGTGGCTACATCTGTGGTCAGTGTGTTCTGTATAGTTTTAA
>CM067363.1:68605227-68730227 GCA_034401795.1 Chaetoderma sp. LZ-2023a | reverse complement strand
TCCCAGAGGTTATTACATCATGTCCGTATAAGCTGGATGGCAAACCGGGTGTGGATCCGGAGCGTGATTTCCTTGAAGATTTGAAATGTGAACCAATGGACCTTTCCAGTTTTCGCTATTCCCCGCCCATCTCTAGCTAAGCTCCACCCACACCTCGCTCATGTTGGGATCGATCGATCTCTGAACACCCCGACTATCAATTTCCAAAAAACTACACAGGTAAGCTGTTGAATATTTAGAAACTAATTTAAATGGGTGCTGTTGCTGCACAGTCACATTAGTTTCACAATATTCAACAGTATGTTCATTAAATAGCAAAGAATTACAAAGACACAATTCATACAACGTGTCGGACCATTCGAGATTTGATGACGGTCGATATGGAACCGTTTGTGACGTAATGATTATGACGTCATCATACACGCGCTGAGCTCATTATGACGTCATACGAGGTCTGATGATGGATAGATACTCTGGAAAGGTGAATTAGCCACCTATTTAAATGTTCTTTTGTTTAGCTTTGTACAGGCCTGTAGATTCACCGTTTATCACGTGATATGAGAAGTTATTGGTTTGAGTCAATGACCTGTGAAACTGTTTATAATAAGCGGTAGGTTTTTAAAAATGAGAATGAGAAGTTAACCATTTCTTCTGTTGGATCTTCATTCTCTCCAGCCATATTCGCACATATTCCCATGCACTCACCACGTATGGAGGAACAATGACGTCCACACCTTTTACAGCCACATTGTGTTTTGCCGTCTGTTTTATACTTGCACTGGGTTATTTCAAGTAATTCCTTAGGCGCAGCGTCCGATAAGTTTCAACACTGAATCAGTCTTCCCTCAATGACTTTCCATCCCTCTCTTCCGCATTCGATGCTATATCTTTACATGCTTGAATCTAATGATACACTCGAAAACTGTGAAATTTGACTGCTGCAGATGGAAGTGGTAGGCTTTTGTGACGAATGACTTTATTGCTTGTCGCCACGAGTTCCAGACATTTCTGATGCCTTAGTGTGTTCAGATTACTGCTACCTGCTGACTTATAGAGACACGTGATCGACATATCATCAGCTTCAACTGACCTTTCTAGTTTTAGCTATGCCCCGCCCATCTCTAGCAAAGCTCCACCCACATCTCGTTCTTGTTGGTATCGATCGATCCTTGAACTCCCTGATTATCAATTTCCAGAAAACTATTCAGGTAAGCTGTTGAATATTTTGAAACTAATTTGGCTGTGTTTTGTTGCTGCCTATGACATCAAAAGCGCCCAGTCAAATTAGTTTCAAAATATCCAGCAACATGTTTATTAAATAGTACAGACATGCAATTCGTGTCATTCATGACATCATAGATTATGACATCCTATACGCCACATAGTTGGTTATGACGTCATTTGATGGATATATAAACTGGAAAAGTCCATTACTTCAGGCCTAGAACACCAAGTTCTGTTCTTTTTTATGAATGACTGGTTGTTCTTGATCAACCTCAGTACGACGGCATTCCCAAACCCAAATAACCTTGAGGTGGCGGCACACCCGAGGATGGCATGGACGAACAAAAAGTCCATAGATTATTTATAGATGATTCTAAATGCACTATCCACCTATGGGGTTATGTTCGCAGTTAATGTCCATTCCATGAAGCATGCCTCTACCATCCAGGGTTCTGACATTTGTGATCAACGTTATCTGTAGCATGTTGTATGAATGGCCCGTTCCAGTTTTATCTATGCCCCACCAGTCTCTAGCTAAGCTCCACCCACACCTCGGTCGTGGTGGGATCGATCGATCCCGAAACTACCTGACTATCAATTTCTAGAAAATTATACAGGTAAGCTGGTTATATATTTTGAAGCTAATTTGAGTGGGTGCGACCAGTGAAATTAGTTTCAAAATATTCGACAGAATGTTTATTAAATAGTAGACATACAATTCGTACAACGTGTCGAACTATTACACGTTTAAGACCGACTAAATCGAGTCATTCGTGCTGGAATTGATTATGACGTCTCCTATATGTCACGTACTTGATTATGACGTCATATGATGGCTGAATAAACTGGAAAGGTCCATTGACCTGGCGCATATCCTGTAATATCAGTTCCACTATGAACAGCAACACTCCTTTCATATTTCTAATTTTCAGGGTATGAACTGCAAAACCCACGCCGATATAGGGCATCTATTAGGAAACCAGAATCAAAGTGCGAGTGCATATGGACACCTAGACATAGCTGTAGCGGAGCTATAAGAGCTCTGGGTCCTTCTAGCTGCATTACTACATGGCTAAGCGAAGAAGGTTTAAGACCCTTGTCTTTTCTGACGAAAAGTATGTCCAAGAGAGATTTCAATCAGTCAGATAAAATGTAGCGGTCTTCTCAATAGAACACATTTCAAGACTGCTTGGGTAAGTGACTTTACTCTGGACAATTGGCTTAATATCAGTCTTAATGAGGTTTGCTGCTATTTCAAAGATAAACGCAACTTCTCTGCCTCAGAGTCGTTTCCTTGGGCTCACTATAAGAGTAATTGATTATTGATGCAGTCTTCTGGCGAAATGCACCAATGGTCTATTTTCCACCAATTTCTGGTAGGACTATTTTGTCACCAATATGTTCTATTAGCGTATCTCTCGCATGTGTTAGTCCATAAGGTTCACACTGCGAATTTTTAAGAATATCAGTCATGTGAAATCAGATCACATACTAGCCCTCTCTTCATCATTCTCATCTAGAGCGCCTAACACTTGTAAAAAAGTCTCTCTCTCTCTCTCTCTCTCTCTCTCTCTCTCTCTCTCTCTCTCTCTCTCCGTTGGCCGTCCTATGTAACTTTCTTTATAACTTTTTCTTCGCACTGTAACTTTGAACAAAAGACAAATGTGTTTTGGAGATCCATGGTACGAACATGCAGAGGGACACGCTCCTTCCTTCTTCCGTTGTAGTTATCCCTAGTTCCACAGAACTAATACTGATCTTTATGTACATACATTGGTTCTTTTAATCTAAGACTAAGACGCTTATCATCAGTTGAGGCGCGTTTGCTCCTTCCGTTGCCCCTCCGGTACTTTCGCCGACAGTCCGTGTGTACCTGTTGTCTTGGACGTGTATGTAGGATATCATTTTGCCCAACACTATTTGGCAATTCGTGTGCAGCCTTATCAGTTAGTGACGATATTTGATACCCAGTTGAGAGCAATTCACGCTCAGTACACGCGCACAGTGCCTTGTTCAACAGCGGTTCAACTTCTCAGGATCAACCCATCGATGGTCTGTTCTAATGGAGTTTCTACATGATAAAGATTTGCGTTTATTTCTCAAATATTTATCATATACACTTTGACATACGTACGCGAATGTAGTTGAGGCATTGTCATTGGGCTATGAAAACATCAGACAAGCTCTGACATCACTCGTATAAAAGACGGAATTGAAACTCCTGCGACACAGACTGAAGCTAAGGCCCTCCTCAGTTGTATGTCATGATTTACAAATGTGTTCTTAGCTGAATTTCGGAACAGTGCTTTAGAAAGAGTTAGCAAAATAAGCTGCTCACTTCATAAAGAGGACGTTGAAGTTGGAATAGCTGTACAACTTCTACAATCACTCAAGGAATACATTCCCAGATAAAGCAGCTGTCTGGGCCGATACTGAGCCAATACTTTCAGTATCGCCCCGGTATCGGCCCAGTAAGCAGCACTATCAGGGTTGTATCTCAATGTCAGAACTTAAGCAAATTTAAACCGAGTGCCAAAGAGAGGGCACCAGATGTGGAGTACGTGTACAAATGTTCTAACAAATGCGAATTCGATGGAAAAAACCAAAATGATGGCGGCTCTGTGGTCGATAAACATTTGGTTAAAGCCTTTCTACCAGTCATTTTGAAATGATAAAAGAACTAATAAGGCTCTGTCATTGTAAAAAACAGTATTGTGATGTCTATAACTCTAGATACTCTCAAAATGCCTCTCCTGCATTTCTGGAGACCTTCCTATGGAGCTATCAGATTTTTATTTAGACATTCTCTCTTCTAGTATGATATTTTAAAAAGTACACTTCACAAATCTCAATGACGACAAATTGCCCCCTTCGCCCCCCCCCTCACCCCCATCCCAACCCCCACTCTCCCACGGCCACCCCCTTGCAGGCTACGACCTGGTCACTGACAAACCTGTCAGTGAAAGGCGTATACAGTATTCTCACAGATAAAAAGCTTGTTTCTACATTTCTCAAAGTTGCAATGTGAATTTATCAGTGTATGCTTGTTCGAAATGGATCTGACAAAGGTACATTCTTCCCAGATAACGCAGCTTAATGGGCCGATGCTGGGCCGATACCGGGCCGATACTTTCAGTATCGGTCCGGTATCGGCACAGCATCATCCCAGTAAGCCGCGTTATCAGGGTTGAATGTAAGACTAATTAAGAATGAAACGAGAACGTGTATGACATAACATTAAGCTTAAGCCCTAATCTGCCTCACACTGATGTCCATCAACCTTTACATAAAATAGACAGTGATAAATAATTCATAATTTTGTCGAAACTAAATGTCGCAGAAAACAAATCTGTCTACTGTATCGCAAAATATAGAATGAGAGACAGGTATGGTTTTTCCTTACAAGGAATAGCTCATTATAGTGGTTACTGCGTGCGTGCGTGTGCGGTGAGGTTGGGGTGTGGGTGTAGAATTTAGTACAATGAAGTGTTGCGCCACTCCTCCACTCGGATGCATATTTGAATTATTAAAGAGGTTATGGGCCATATCCTTAATAATTAAATTATTGAATTAAAACCATCGATGATTATTAGGAAAGTCTGGTTTTAAAAACAGCGTGAACTTAATTTTCATATAAATATCTTTTTTACTTAGTGATCCAACTGTTTACTTCACATTATAGTTTGAAATAATTGTGTCTAGCCTGTCTCGAGATCGCTTTGATTGGGAATATGGAGAAGTGGTATTACTCTTTCTGTGAAACAGTACAACTAAATGTAATACACAAAACTCATTATACCTGTTTCTACATTCCCCAGAATTAACTCTTTGACACTCGTATCAGCATCATCATCATCATCATCATCATCATCATCATCATCATCACCACCACCACCACCACGACCACCACCACCACCACCACCACTATTATTATTATTATTATTATTATTATTATTATTATTATTATTATTATTATTATTATTATTATTATAATACCAACAACAACAACAACACATAATAATAATAATAATAATAATAATAATAATAATAATAATAATAATAATAATAAAAATAATAATAATAATAATTATTATTATTATTATCGAGATTATTTTGTGATTAGCTTAGCTGCTGCCGTTGCGTATTTGAAATATTTTGCTGCTGTCATCGTTGTTGTTGTTGTGGTGCTGGTTGTGGTGGTGATGATTGTAGCATATTGGTGCTGGAGCGGTGGTTGTTGCGTTGGTCGTAGTAGAGAGGTGTGTCCGAGGTGCTCCTAATGCTGTAGTTGCCGTTGTCTTTGTCGTAGTTATTGACGTTGTTGCTGTCGTCGTCGTCGTCGTTGTCGTTTGTTGTTGTTGTTGTTGTTGTTATTATTATTATTTTTATTATTATTATTGTTGTTGTTGTTGTTGTTGTTGTTGTTGTTGTTGTTGTTGTTGTTGTTGTTGTTTTAGTAGTAGTAGTAGTAGTAGTAGTAGTAGTAGTAGTAGTTGTTGTTGTTGTTGTTGTTGTTGTTGTAGTAGTAGTAGTAGTAGTAGTAGTAGTAGTAGTAGTTGTTGTTGTTGTTGTTGTTGTTGTTGTTGTTGTTGTTGTTGTTGTTGTTGTTGTTGTGAAGCTGATCTGTCTTTTTTCTTTGAGAGCCGCAGATATTTACATAACCTATTCAGTATTGGTTTGTTACAGATCGCAAACAGGCCTTGAGTTTTCTCTGTTGTGTTCTGCCTTACATAGTAATCAGGTATAAATTGTGTTCTTTCTTTTGTGTATCTTTCGCAGCAGAAAAGAAAATGTATTTCTGTTTCTACTACGTGACATGTGTTACAAAGTCGTTCCTCCCTGTCAATACCCACCCACCTTTTACATTCTATTGCGAGTTGATGGTTCAATGCTCTAAAATGACAAAAGGTTATAGCTTCTCTATAACGTAATATTTTAAAATAGTCTTCGAATTCAAATTTAGTTTTAATTTCTTTATAGAACGTTAGCCGTGTTGAAGCATTTATATATTGCTGTTCTAAAGCATGTCTTGTTCGCTGAACTACCTGTTTTGTGTTTACAGTTTCTGCCAAAAATATGTCCGATTGTCCCGTTATTTCCAGAATGGCTTTCACTTTGTTCATCCATTTAACTAGGATTTGGGTTCTTGACATACAATCTAGACACGTGAAGAAAATCAGTGACGATAATTTCCCATAACCTCCATTTACTCAACTATTCGCCATCCACACCAAGGCTCGGTGACTGTAGTCACCATATGCGTCAACAGTATAAATAAACATCACGATATCAATCATTTAAAATTGAGTTTATTTTGTTTATTTAATAAGACTTTCACAGCCTCGCAACTTAAGTTAGTCTCCGACAACATGACTGCGCCAGTTTCACGTATTTATAAGCGCACCGGGACGCCACCCAGCGGGGCCTAGTACATCGTTGTGGCGTTAAATAGGCGTAAAGCTACGTCATTCGTTAGCCCATTGCTTTACGACTGTTTAACGCCATAGCGGTGCACTAGGCCCAGGGCAGGATGTGAGCTGTTCTGTTTGTACTCCTGAAGTAATGACAGAATCGTTTGTGAGCAGCACTTGATCTTGCCTATAGCCAACACGTAATAGGGCTTAGCTATTGGACGAAATGTTCTTAAAAATCTTTTCGATCCAGTACCTAAATACCACTTTGTATGCATTACTGATCACGTTCACAGATGTTATCTTAAACAAATTTGTTTAAGCCAATTTAACTGTCACAGATTTCCTTTGCGCAACCTATTATATTGTTGGTAAATTTGTAGCGCGATTTCTTTTGTTGGTGGACAAACACATCCACTTCTCTTTAATTGTTAAATGTCACCCATCTGGTCATGTGACGTAATCATGAGGTAATATTACTAGACCGTTTGATAGTTCTGAACTGAATAACGATGGTATCTGTCAAATAACCAGACTAGGCCTACATAATAATAGAGGTGATATTTACCAGGTACGAAGTTCTATATCGCGTGACCCCTCTAATGAAGCACAAAGGGAAGCTTCGTGAAGGCGTTTTCCCTCTTACTACGCGACGATGTTTTACTGATCTACATAATTATTATTGGTTGCTAAGGGAAATTATGATGACTATGGTGGTGGTAGGGTGATGATGATGATGTTGATGATGCTGCGGATGACGCCGACGACGACGACGACAACGACGATGGTGATGACGACGACGATGACAAAGACGAGGATGCTGCTGCGGACGACGATGATGATGCTTATAGTGTACGCAGTGGCAGCGCTGTCAAGCTTTGTGGTTATCCTGTGTCCGGAATCGGGAAAAGAGTTGATGGCGTGTACAAACTCTCATGTGTGTTTAGTTTGCTGCAAAGTACAAGATCTGAACGACTTCGACATCATTCCTTCCATCGTCCATCGGAGTAATCAAATGAAGATTAACCATTACCGCTCTGATGTTAATATTCTATCCTTTACTGTGTCAATAGCAAAGAAACTGGTGTACATTTGTCAACAATTTTGGTGGACGACGTTGCTGTCCAATTTGTTTTAATTTAATTTTAAAATTTAAAGTTTTGACACCAGAATGTTAAGGGTACACTATGCACGCAAACAATACGAATTCGACAACTCATTAAAATGTTATAAATATTCCGCTAGATACGTTGAAACTAATCAGACTGGAATGCGTCGCTGCCTAACGGGTTCCTGTCAAATTAGTTTCAGAATATTCAACGGCTTACAGCTTACCTGTAGAACTATCTTGAAATTAGCATACGGGGAATTCAGTGTTAAACGGGTTAACCCATACACGTCAGTGAACGAGATCAAATAGCAAGCACAGCGTTCTGAGCTCCCAACATGATAATAAGCTGCTTTGTAACTGTGTTTTTTCGGTTATATGACATGAAGATACCCGAGCTGTCACTCAAGTATCTGGTGTCATAATCAATTACGCTATAATCAATCACGTCACTAGTTAACTGACGTCAAAATTTAGATTACGTAGCCCAGTCACGAAACTAATGCGTATGAATTGTATGTCTTTGGTGAATTTATAATTTATTACACATTATCTTTAGTGTTTTGCACCTAATGGAGCAGGGAGATGCTCCACCCACACTTCGCCCGTGTTGGGATCGATCGTTCCCTGAACTCCATGCCTATCAAATTCCAGAAAACTATACAGGTAAGCTGTTGGATATATTGAAACTAATTTGACTGGGTGCTGTTGCTGCCTATGGCAGCAACAGTGACCAGGCAAATTAGCTTCAAAATATTCAACAGCATGTTTATTAAATAGTAAAGACATACAATTCGTACAGCAACGCTCATCGTATTAAGTCCGTCATCAATTAAGCGTTCGTGACGAACTTAACTATACGCCATCCACGGCGTAATTGATTATGACGTCATCTTACACATCACGTAGTTGATTATGACGTCATATGATTGATGGTTAAACTAGAATCCCCGATTATCTCTGGTCCATATTGATGAGGTCTACTTTCATCCTTTCTGCTTTGATATAGACAGTAACTTCGGACGTTCTTATTGTAGAACACTTCCTGCTCCCTCCAGGCCTCTCTATATGGTGTATGTGACAAAACTGTGTATAAGTATGAGTAGTTAGTCACAGGAATCCAGACATTGATGAACAAACTGGCGTTGTAGAAATGCGCGGAGCAAGATACTCAATCGTTAAATGCGTCAGAGTGTCATTATATAACAGACATGTGAAAGCTGGTAGTCTAAGCCTAGACTTCTTAGTCTTGGCGCGGTGGTCCAGTGGAAAGATGTCTGATTGCTGATGCCATGCGGAGTTGCAGTATGGCGGTTCGATCCTCGACCGCGGAGATGGTGATCAACAAATTAAACTAATGGGTGCATGACTGTCGGCTGGTTAGCATGTGGAAATTGAAGCTGTACGTTGCCAGTGCGTCAATAAAATAAAAATACATATACTGCCAGAGCCGTGATGGAGTCAGAGTACAATATGCTTAAAAGCCAAGGATTGAATCGTGGCAGGTGCATCCACAGATAGTCCCATATGAATCGTCAGAGTGTCAGTATATCAGACATGTGAAAGCTTATCGGCTAAACCTAGACTTCTTAGTCTTGGCGCGGTGGTCCAGTGGAAAGATATCTGGTTGCTGATGCCATGCGGAGTTGCAGTATGGGGGTTCGATCCCCGACCGGGGAGATGGCGATCAACAAATTAAACTAATGGGTGCATGACTGTCGGCTGGTTAGCATGTGGAAATTGAAGCTGCACGTTGCCAGTGCGTCGATACAATAAAAATACATACATACATACATACAGGCAGATAGACAGATAGATAGACAGACGGACGGACGGACGGACGGACGGACAGACAGACAGATACTATTGTCAGGGAAATCGTGTCATATGACATACCAGTAAATGATATATTTTGTTCACTGATGCGTGGCTACAGTAAATTTCACGATGGGTCGGAGACAGACAGAGCACATATCCATGTTTATTTATGAGTCAATTCCTTTAAACAAATCCCATCATGCTCTATTTACTTTGCCGGATATGGATGTTCTGTTGGCAGACCCTTCCAGTCGCGCTCATCACCCGTCCAAACAAACATTGGTGGACACTGAAGTCGGACATTGAATTGGCCAGTGACATTATGATAGAACAAGCAATGTTTTTTACCATCGTGAATAGGACAGAAGGTAAACGCTTTGCCCGCGACAATAACCCGAGGTCAGATGTTTAGTCTACCAGCCAAATCTGAATTCGGCACCATGGCACAAGTTGTCGGGTAGAAAAATGCCAATAGTACCAGCTGTTAGGGGGATCTATAGTGGTCATCACCAGGGTGGTGTAGGGTCTGAAAGTGGTGCAATTATTTTTTGCAGAACCGTTTCCATGGTAACCATAATCAATTGCCGCAAAGAAATATACTTCGTTTTAACTATCATAACTTTCTTATTTTTGTGGCTAGAAAGACAATTCTGGTGTTAAATTAAAGGTCTCATAGTCATCTAACTAGCGGTAACATCTATTCTTGTTTTGTGAATAATTTGCATATAATTAGGACGTCACAAACATAAAAAAATATCATTTTTCTCATATTTTCACGTTTACCATAATAATTTTGTAAACATTTGTGTTCTGGTTCGTATTCTGATAGCTCAGTATTGTCCCATTTATTAAAAAATATGTCTGGCTTATCAAATTGGTACATTGCATGGGATGTGTTGTTTGAAAAATATTTAATACATAATTTTGGAAGTCATACCATAAAAGTCAGCCTAAATGTAAGCATGAATTTTGATGCCGCGCCAACCCCGGTAAATGCGATTTCTTCGCAGAATGAATCATTCTATGAATGCAAGGACGATGTGTAGGTCAGTAGTGTAGATCAGTTCATGTTCCATATCATTAATCTGTATCTGATTCAGAGGACGAGTCATCTATATTCAATTCACGGTTACTGCAACTGTCAGCACAACATTTACATATATCAGAACACATAATATAATCTTTGCGACACCTGCATCTCCTTGTTGAACAATCCGCTTGGCACATACATTGTGTAAATGCGAGAATTGCATCAGGTGCTGGAGGGAGCATCATCATACATGGCACAAGGTGCCCATCTTCATCGAACATCCAGCCATTATCAACAGGTGATACATTGAGGTACGGAACTGTTGCATGATTCCATATAAATGACTGATAATTTGCTCGTTTAAGACGCAAACGGAAGCTATCCATTGTTGGTGGTAATTTCTCATCTTTTGCATTGCTTTTTACAAATAATTCGTAACGAACTACATCAAGTATACATGTTTCCTTCCGCAATACAGTAGAGACACTAGTGTTACCATGACATACTCGGTTTCCCGGTTGAGGTCAGAAGGATTGTCTCCGAAATGTTGTAGCCCACTGTGTACTTCTTGGTGCTTTTCAATAGGATTCAGCCATATTTGTTTGCCTATCCCACTGAACGCCGAGGTTTAATCGCAACCACTGGCTGCGTGGATCGCTGGTAGCATTATAGCCCATACATTTTCCAAGTTGGGTCGCTATGGAATGCATTGGAATGAATCTCTTCTTTTGTCGTACACCTGTCTTTAGATACAGCTCTTTCAAGTCAAGTATCCAGCAGTATCGTGGACACATGGCTGCAACATCTGAGTCAAGACACCAAAGAAGTACCCGGTTGATGCATAATTTATATCTCGTGTGTAAAATATGTAGAAACATTCAAGAATCGGCTTCCTCATGATCTGGCTCAAGCTCTGGTACTTCATCGTGCCCACCAAACACGACCTTCACTACTCGATTAATGTCATGGAATCCACCATCAAGATACACCTCACAACCAGCTTTTAATCTATGCTCCAACTTAATGATCCAATCATGAGAAAGGAAGTTTGCAAGGTTTGCCTTGTTCTTTGCATTTGACAACATCTTCAGCCGCTGTGTTGGAAGTGGTGTTAGAACAGTTGGATTCTTTATCTCCTGCATCTGGATATTACCACGGCAGACCCGTTCACCTGATTTTATTGATTCCTCATTTGTATACTTGTCACCAACCACAGCAATATACTGACATTTTAAACAAGACTGCGTCTAAGAGCTGATCTGATAGCTCACCAAAGGTAGTACACTTAGCTGTGTCAGTACAAACTATTCTTAGCAACATCATGAGATCAATGACGCCCAACGTTGGCTCACTAGATGCTGGAAGTTCAACAGTGTCATGGTCCTTCTCAAGCCAAGGGAGTATACTACTTTTCTGTGTCTTTCTAAGAGAACCATCAAGATTGAACAGCGAGAGTGGAACTGGCGCTAATTCATACTGAAGCAATTCCTTTATGTTCGCATCACGCGACTGTCCAATAATTGCCAATTTGCTGAATATTTGGCGATCACGATTTAATGACTTTACAGCTCCTTTGTTCAGGGTAGTAAATGTGACAGATTCTGCTGACTAGTAAGATCATGAAAGTCTGTCTCACCTGTTATCAATCTATTAGTTATACATTCCTTCATTTGTTCTAGACCATTTTCACGCACATTACACAGTGCCTCGCTTGCCTCAGGTGAACATACAAGTGATGCGGCAATATTTACAAGAGGTTGCCTATTCTCTGGGGATAATGCCGATGTCAATCATGAAAGGGTTCACCATTCTTTCATTAATAACACTGATGATTTTCTTGATTGCAGCTTCATCAGCAGCAATGCGTCTCATTGTAGCCTCTTTGTGGAGGTCACCACTATCAGTCTGATGTAATCCACCTAATTTGCTTTGTGTTAGCGGTTACTGCTGCTTTTAGATGAGCACTCAACTAGTATTTTGCAAGCGCTTCATCTTTAGCACACAGTTGTCTGTGCTTGCCGCAGTCTTTGTTTAGAGATTGTTCGATGGCCACGTCATGCCAAACTCCACTGAAAGGTCGCCCAGTCTTGTAAACGGCACCTTGGCCTTCGACTAGAGCTTGATACACTTCCGGCTTCTCCCTCAGAAGTCTTGCTTCAGCAACGTCAATGCATCCCCAGCGCCTATAGTTTACATGTCCGCATTGAAAGTCAATTAGAATCAGATCCCCAAATGTTTCTATTTCCAAGGACTTGTTATCATCACGTTTTGCAGCAATGTAATCCAAAGGCAGCTGTGACAAATCTGAAACATAGTTTTCCCAGAAGACAAATATGTTTGAACATTTTGTACCTTTCTTCACAAATTTCTCCATTAGATAATGCAGATTTTGCACAGAATGCGAGAAATCTTCTAGTGCCTTTTTAGCCGCATATCTTCCTTCGCTGCGTGCATGCTGGAGATCCTCAAATGCTGTGGTGCAATGTTCCGCTTCCTCCATGATCACATTCCTTTCAAGTTGTGAAACTTCTGTTGCTTCAATGGCACCAGCAAATGCCATCCATTTAAGCCGACTCAGTGCTTCATTCATCAGCTTATGAATTCTAACACCTCGACTGTATGCTTTGCCCTTCATAGCAAGGTTAATTGTTGCTGATCCATACACATTCGCTATCACAAGAATGTCCTCAAAATCACTTTCCAGCAAAACACGACCTATGTCACCCATAAAATTCAATGCACTGTGCATGCCTCCCATTTCAATATGATCACTGTCAAATTCATCTGAGTTTCTCCACTTCATCATCTGAGCCCTGCAATATATAGCTTCATCATACACGGTGTATGTCCAATTCTGACCGAGTGAGCAAAATGCAGACTGCAGATACTTCATCATGGTATACACAGTGTTGAACTCAGCTGCTGAGGCAGGGACCATTCGTTATTTTTCAAAATCGCAATAAGGGTTATCATAGAAATTAAGGGTTAATCACTATTTTACGGCACCTATATCACGTACTACATATATTTTCAATAAGCTAGATAGCATTGCTACTAAAATACATAATATTGAGGTGCTAGTACACAGCCGGACATTACAAGGAAAATGAAAAACGTTCGAATTCCTCGAAAAAGTCTATTTTCCATGTTTGTGACGTCATAATTGTAGAATAAGTGATCCCACAAATAAATAACTGAAAGGACCGATTAGAGGGGAATTATACCTTTCATTCAACACCAGATGCATGTTTCTAGCTGCTGTGTGAAGAAAGTTATTCGCGTTAGAACAAACTTATATATTTGTGATACTTTCTCTTGGTTACCATGGAAACGAGCCTGTAAAAAAATTTTGCACCACTTTCAGACCCTACATCCGCCCCGGTGATAACCCACATAGAGCACCATAATAGCTGGTGTCATTGGCAATTTTCTACCAGACGACTTAAATAGGCCTCTTTTCAGATTTAGCTGGTGGACTAGTTAGGGTCATTTATTATTGTATCAACGAGGAATGAATGAATGGATCATCCGATCTGTTACTCAATTACGTTACTACGTAGCTGACGTCACAATCATAGTGACATCCGTCACAAAAATCGAAAAGTCCGTTACTAATATACCAATTATATCTCTTTGATAAATTTATATTTCACCAAGCATTCTGTTGAATATATTGAAATTAATTTGACTAGGAGTTGTTGCTCCCAAATTAATTTCAAAATATTTAACAGCTTACCTTACCTTGAAATTTAGATTCTGAGAATTCGGGTGCTGAAGTTTCAAATCGACTCCAGTACGCGGAGAGAGTGAGCGGGCCTGGCTAGGAGTGGCATCGAGTGAAGCGTCTAGCGCTACATGGCAGTGTACGCGGAGAGAGTGAGCGGGCCTGGCTAGAAGTGGCATCGAGTGAAGCGTCTAGCACTACATGGCAGTGTACGCGGAGAGAGTGAGCGGGCCTGGCTAGAAGTGGCATCGAGTGAAGCGTGTAGCGCTACATGGCAGTGTACGCGGAGTGAGTGAGTGGGCCTGGCTAGAAGTGGCATCGAGTGAAACGTCTAGGGCTACATGGCAGTGTACGCGGAGAGAGTGAGCGGGCCTGGCTAGAAGTGGCATCAAGTTAAGCGTCTAGCACTACATGGCAGTGTACGTGGAGAGAGTGAGCGGGCCTGGCTAGAAGTGGCATCGAGTGAAGCGTCTAGCGCTACATGGCAGTGTACGCTGAGAGAGTGAGCGGGCCTGGCTAGAAGTGGCATCGAGTGAAGTGTCTAGCACTACATGGCAGTGTACGCAGAGAGAGTGAGCGGGCCTGGCTAGAAGTGGCATCGAGTGAAGCGTCTAGCGCTACATGGCAGTGTACGCGGAGAGAGTGGGCGGGCCTGGCTAGAAGTGGCATCGAGTGAAGTGTCTAGCGCTACATGGCAGTGTACGCTGAGAGAGTGAGCGGGCCTGGCTAGAAGTGGCATCGAGTGAAACATCTAGCGCTACATGGCAGTGTACGCGGAGAGAGTGAGCGGGCCTGGCTAGAAGTGGCATCGAGTGAAGCGTCTAGCGCTACATGGCAGTGATAGGGGAATGGGTAAGAGATGGCGAGGTCCACCTATTTAACAATATTGTAAAGCATCTTATAACCACTCTTATTATCCCCACCATTCTAAAAAAATGTCGGGGATATTGTAATCGCCTCCATCTCTCTGTCCGTATGTCCGTCCGTTCGTCCGGCCGTCCGTCACGCTATCTCCTCCCAAACCATTTGGTGGAATTAAATCAAATTTGGTATGTGGGTTACCCATATGATTCCGCTTTGTAAGATGATATTTAGATTTGGCTCCGCCTCCGGGTGGGGGAGGGGTGTCGTGGCAGGTATCAAAATGTAAAAACAGTTGTAACGCAACTCCTCTCAAGTCGTTAGACGGAACTTAACCAAATTTGATATCTGAGTTACCCATATGATTGCGGAGTGCAAAGAGGCCATTTAGATTTGGCTCCGCCCCCAGGCGGTGGTGGAGGGCTCAAAAGGCCAAATTTTTATCTGCGGAATGTGATTGCAACGCATCCCCTCCGTTGGACAGAATTCAACCAAATGTGGTCTGTGGGTTACCCATATCAATGTGGAGTGCATGAGTACATTTATATTTGGGCTCGCCCCCAGGGGTGGGTGGGGATGGGGTGAAAATGTAAAACAAGGTATTGTAAAGCAACTCCTCTGACACTGTTGGACGGAATTCAACCAAATTTAGTATGTCAGTTACCCATATCAATGTCTAGTGGATGAGCACATTTATATTTGGATGCGCCCCCAGGGGATGGGGATGGGGTCAAAGGGTCATGAAATTGGATGTAATACAACTCCTCTGAAATCTGTTAGACGGACCTCAACCAAATTTGATATCTGAGTTGCCCATTTGACTGCGGAATGGAAAAGGCCATTTAGATTTGGCTCCGCCCTCAGGGGGCCGGAGAGAGGGCCAAGGGATACAATTTTATCCTGCTGAAATTGATTGTAACGCATCTGCTCTGAAACCATTGGACAAAATTCAAGCAAATTTTGTATGTGAGTTACCCATATCAATGTGGAGTGGATGAGCACAGTTACATTTGGTCGCGCACCCGGGGTTGGGTTGTGGGTTGTGTCAAATGTTCAAAGCGGTGAACGTGGGGATTTGCGATGACGCATCACCGACCGATCAATTTAGTCTTAATATTACAGAGGGAAGACGAACAATTCAGTGCGAAATCGATGAATAATTAATAACTGTTTATGGTTATGCCGCTCTCAACAACAACGACGACGACAACTACGACGATGACGACGACGACCACGACAGCACCGCCTCAAACACGTGGACGAGGATCTGAATATTGAGTTCAAACACAAAATAACGAGTTTTTCATAATATTAATATTTTCTCTGTAACAGCTGGGAAGCTTCATAGGCAGTTCTAGAGATAGGCTTGCCGCCTGCAACCACAAACACCTCCATACTGTCACCCTTCATCCTTGACTGGTATGCGCCATGTGTAATTCGGTCCCCCGCCCCACCCCACCACCGGGCAGTGAAATTGGTGCGGGAAAGACGGTCTATGTTTGGCCATGTTCGGCGAATGTCACTAGACACCCATGCGCATACAGCTTTGGAATTTGATGCTGTTCTCGGATCCAACGCCTACAAAGTCACTGCATAACCAGAAAAATGTGCGACGTAAAGAAGTGAAAGACGCAAGACTACTACTACTACTACCACCACCACCACCACCCAACCACCACTACCACCACCACCATCACTACCCACCACCCCACCAACACCACCACAATGATCATGAGTATTTTCTTGCGAGCAAATCTATCGGTCATTGCAATGTCTCGGCACTGCTGATTCGTTAGCTCTATTCATGAACACAATACGAGTGACCATTTTCATATTAATGTTCTCCTAAGGCTGTTAATGGCGGATTCCATATTCTCTATTTAGTCCGTCTTAAACACTTAAAAGTCTATCAGGTTGTACGAATTGCATGTTTTTCCTATTTAATAAACATGCGGTTGAATATTTTGAAACTAATTTGACCGTGCGCTGTTGATGCCGCCGCCACTACCACCGCCACCGCAACCGCCACCGCCACCGCAACCGCCACCGCCACCGCCACCGCCACCGCCACCGCCACCGCCACCGCCACCACCACCACCGCCGCCGCCATCACCACCACCAACACCGCCATCACCATCACCACCACCGCCGTCACCACCACCATCATCATCATCATAAGGCCCAGGCCGATGACAGCGTTGATAAAAACAATAATAACGGATGAAATATAATACCTATGCCTCTCATTGATAGAATCACGTTTACTATCAATTTAGATGCATATTAATATCCCACAATTAAAAATAAGCCATTTACAATGCGCACCTGCGTATTAATTGCTCATTTTCCTTTGATCTTGTGCGCATCAAATGAATTACACGTCCATGTGAAATGACCATTGCATTCCGCGTGACAGATGCGGACTCGTTTCACGCGACACGCCATCAGCCAGTTTACTATTACGTCATTAACCGGTCTCATAGTTTTGTACAATGTATCATCGCACGGCGGTGTGAGGTAAAGGCAACGCAGGGCCTAATTAATATATAATTAATGAAGGTGGGTTTATTGCTGGCTTTTAGTAATAATTATAACGCTGGGTAAAACTCGATCCTTGCATTTCTCCGCTGATAACGACGACGACGACGACGACGACGACGATGACGACGACGACGACCGTTACAACAACAACAACAACAACAACAACAACAACAACAACAACAACAACAGCAACAACAACAACATTTGTTAATTGAAATTGGGTTGAATTGGCCCAAAATATCGTGATTCATTGCTCTCAAACTTACATTTACATAAACTGATGAGTAAAGTATAGGCAATTTAAGAATACAAATAACTTTGGTGTTTATCAATCAGTATACGAGAGATAGTTTTTCAGAAACTCTAATTTTCAAAATATTCTGGGGTTGGTCGTGGGTGGGTGAGGGATGAGCGCCCCTCCACCCCACCACCCGGTCCTCCTGCCTAGGGCACCATGCTTCCTTGCACCGACTCCAAACAACAACAACAGCAGCAGCAGCAGCAGCAACAACAACAACAACAACAACAACAACGGCGACGACCGTACAACGACGACGACTACTACGCAAATGTTGTTATACATCTTTATAGCAGTTCTATGGCAACCATCCCCATTATAGATACCGTCCCCGTTATAGATACGAGCTCACGATATTGATGGGTAAAATTATACGCCATTATTCAAAGCTTAGGGTGGTACTAATATCGATCATAAACCAGCGCTAGCCCTGAGATACCGACACCCCCACCACCCGGAATAAGTGGCCACAGTACAGTTATAGTTCCCGTGGGTGCGTGATATATTGGATCGGCCAACTCTGTCAGCGCGTCAGTACGACCCGTTGTGAAGGAAAATGGCTCGCTAATGAACCTCAATGGGGGGAGAATAGAATGTAATTAGGGGTGGTGGGCGGATTTTCGAACAATTTATAAAGATATATGGCGATACGGGACAACTTTAACTCATAGCAAATTAGTCACGAAATTTGACCCTGGTAGCTTAGGTTACTGGATCGGTACTGGGCCAATACCGGGCCGTATTTTTCCGGAATTGGCCCTGTATCAGCCCAGTAAGTTACGCTATCATGGGATATTTGTATTCGGTCCTAAGAATTAGTTACTAAACGTAAATACATGAAACTTGCCTAACTTAGTGCCAATGGATTAGATCCTTTTGCTGCTTCACGCAATTATCAACACCAGCAACAGTTATCACTATTCCAGATTGCAAAATTAAAATACACTATCGTGCTATGTCAAGCTGATAGTTAGAGGTAATGTGATTGAATTCATGAGTGCGTGCGTACTAGAACATTTATCAACGATTCTAATTTCTAAACTGTTAATTGAATCCAATCGCATCTTCGCTCAATCTTAATCTCTATTCATTGATTAGTTTTCTCATCTGCTTTTAATAGATTTTATCCAATATGATTTAAATGCCGTGCAATAAATCCAGTGCTAAAATGCTGCACGTTATTTTGAAAACGAATTCACTGAAAGTAGCTGCTGCCACTGTCCAATCACCTTTTTAATACAATTATTGAACATGTTTCATATAGTAATTACATTTACATTTGGAATGAACACGAAAAATCGATTTTAAGAAGAAAAGACCCATAAAATCCGCTTACTTTATCCTAATTTTCATTCATATAGATTTCTCGACCACCAACGCCGAAAACCTGAACGACTGGTGATCGGCAAAAATTATGTGTCCCTTGTTTTATCGATTAGTCAGGCCATATAAACGAAACAGACAACACACGGTGAAGTCCGAGTTCGCAACCAGTATCCGATTTATGAGATTTCGTCACGCGCCCGTCGCGAGCGTGTATCAGCGTTTGTCGCGAGAGGAATTTAAACCTATTCAGTGTAATTCATCAAGATCAGTTGTGAAATATGCTTGCTATAGATACAAGAAATTATAAATAATTGTTTTGTCGTGTTGCCAAGCAACAGAGTCAACCAAAATCTATCTAGGTAAGTAGACAAGTAGACTAGTAGTAGTAGTAGTAGTAGTAGTAGTAGTAGTAGTAGTAGTAGTAGTTGTTGTAGTAGTAGTAGTAGTAGTAGTTGTTGTAGTAGTAGTAGTAGTAGTAGTAGTAGTAGTAGTAGTAGTTGTAGTAGTAGTAGTAGTAGTTGTTGTAGTAGAAGTAGTAGTAGTAGTAGTAGTAGTAGTAGTAGTAGTAGTAGTAGTAGTAGTAGTAGTAGTAGTAGTAGTAGTAGTAGTAGTAGTAGTAGTAGTAGTAGCGGTAGCGGTAGCGGTACGGTAGCGGTAGCGGCAGCGGCAGCGGCAGCGGCAGCGGCAGCGGCAGCGATAGTAGTAGTTGTAGGAGTAGCAGTCTGACTGGTTTTGTGTAAAATTAACCCACCCTTCATCCCCAGATAAGTTTTGTGCTTTCCCCCACATAGTAGCAGTAGCACTATCAGTAGGAGTAGCAAATAATGATCAGGGTTGTATCTCCCTCCCACCCGTGCGACCACCGCAACCACCCTCCCCGGCCATATCAATTCACATAAGTTTCAGACTAACTAGCGTATTCGTAACATAATCTGTTGCGAAATAATCCAATTAGGGACGTCTTGTTATCTACCTAACGAACGAAACCGACCGATAGTCACAGCGACGAGAGGCTATATGTGCCCACGTGGCTTTTAACAGGTCTGTAAGATTATCTAAGGTTGGAGATACAGCGAAGCGAAGACTGGGACCACCGACATGTGGGGCTAAAATCTTGTGGTTCACTAAGACAGGTGGTATTTTTGATACAACAGATGAAACTTGTAGCAAGTGACTTGTGTTATAGGACCAGCTGGTCATATGGTGACTAAATGTGTGTAGTTCATAAGGCGGTCGCTACGTAAACAACTTTTGTATAATACAAACAGTTATCATCCATCCCAGCCTTCTATTTCACTCCCAATACAGTACATAAAAATAAATTTAATTGTTTTCACCAAAAAATAAAACGTACTTTTGAATATTTTGAACACAATGGTACTGGAAGACATTGCTGCATGTTTTGGAAACATTCTAACCTATTAATGAGTTGTGCTGTACAACCACCTAACAACCCCCCCCCCCCCCCCCCACACACACACACAACACACACACACACGCACACGCACGCACACGCACACGCACACGCACACGCACACGCACACGCACACGCACACGCACACGCACACGCACACGCACACGCACACGCACACGCACACGCACACGCACACGCACACGCACACACGCGCACACGCACACAGACATACCCATCGTCCTATCGCGCGGTCTCGCCCTCCCGCTCTGCTCCCGTATCGAGTGGAGCGTTGTGAGTGGGCGTATGTTAGTACGATGCCCCCCACCCACCCACCCACCCACCCCATCATAATACACCACGGTGATGCATGTCAAGCTACTAACTGTATGGTAATTAGTTCTGAGCTAGGCAATGCTAATTGTGTTAAGCGTTAATCACTTACTCTCCTTTACTTAGATTAGTTGAAGGCCATGCCATTTTCTGAGAGAATTGTAGTACATGTATGCATACGCAATTTTACTCTTTTGCTAAGACAAGGTTTATAGATTTGGACCTGTTGCTGTTAATATGCGGCTCGTTTTCGCGACTGAACAACTAACTATAAACCAGAAGCACCAAAACGTCATTGCGCAAATTGGCAAAGTTTTCCGATCGTAATTTCGTGGAAATGTTCTGAACCCACAAGCATTATAAATTGCGTTAACTTTAGCAATTAATTTGATCTTATTTAGATTTAGACTTTAATTTCACTTTATATAAATCGCAGATGACCGTATCCACTAAAAACATTGACGAGATTTCATCATTGATGTAAGTTGTAAAATTTAGCTGGGCGCCGCCATCTTGAAATTTACGACCCAGTAACCATTCATAACAACGAACCGAGATCAAAACTCGTTCCCTGCTGGTTCGACGGACTGCTTCAGTAAATATTCCAATTCCGGAAAGCCAAAACGCATGAACCACGGACTGCGTCAGCCAACCACGAACCAATTCAGTCGCGAAAATGGGCCCCGTACCTGCATTACGATAATAAGGATCCCATTTTCTGATTGGCTAATACGTCCACGTTGCCATGTAACCCTTCATAATTAGTTGGGAAATTTCTTTTAAAATTGTACAGTTACGAATGGCGCCCATTCAATGACAATCTGTATAGAGTTGTCAATATATGGATTTTATTTTAAGACAAGCCACATTTAAACTTGAACCTGAATTGAATTACACTTAGGGTTTTGCAGATCTGACATTACCAGAGCTAGTAATTGGGCTTCGTGTTTATTAAAACAAACTAAATCACCTAATTAAAACGATATACCATGGACAATCGTAGTCCTATGTAGATTGCAAAAACAAACAACCCCACTCATGATTACCAGGGCCACGGGCGCGCGCAGATATCAAGGCCACGCGCGCACACACATGTCTGGATGAATAACACTTTAACATAAATAGAAGATATTAAATGGGTTTCTGAACATGCATCTATTTTAATTAAAAAGTAAATTAATATACGGAGTTTTCTAATCAATAAGCTCTACAAGTACAACTCTTAACACGTGACCAACAAAACACATGGTTGGCAGATTTTATACAAACCACCGTCATTCTGAATGTAGGCCCAGAGTTGACTTAAGGCCTTTGGTCGTTTAGACAGCTTTTAAAAGTACAATTCACAAGAAGTTGTTGAAGCATTGTTTGAAGCAGCTTTTGAAAAAAACCCAGTGCCTTATACAGCAAAAACTTCCACCCACACACACGCTCGCCACTATCCGCGTAGTTTATGCTCTATCTGTATACCTGGAAACTGAGATTTTGAGCATGCGGTTTTAAACGAACTTTGAATTGATATGGAATACATTAAAGGGATGCTAATCTCATTTCAAATGTTGCATTGTGCCGATAGATTATGATTCCTTTATCTATATCACAATTATCTGCTTTGTAATATCGTGTAAACTTTGACTAGTGCTCGCCACCATTTTGTCTCCTCAAGCGATAATATGTGATGTCATGTAAGTGCCAATGCATTACATTCTTTATTATGTAATACTCATCTAGTTGAATATTTTGAAAATAATGTGATTGGAAGTTGTTGCTGCTAATAGCAGCAACAACTTCCAGGCAAATTAGTTTCAAATTATATAACAGATTACCGGTATGATTGCTTTTATACCACATTGCCAAACTATAGATGGGACCTCTATGACTGAGAACATATACCGAGGCAGACACGCTAGGTTTTTCCCCTGATTGGTTGAAAAGTAAATAATGACAGCCATCATAGGCTGTAGAAATGTATCAATATTTAGCTACTAAAGCCTTAATATCTTTCAGTGTCGGCATGATAAAAAGATAAAGTACCAGGGATGGATTGTGGGTGGCGAATTCTATCATCTGAATGGTTAGTATACGATATGGGGTTTCCTTTAAGTATATTTAATAACTTGCGCGTGCATTAAAGGCAATTTTGAAAGTAACGCTGTCGAAGAACATTATTTTAAAGATATTTATTGCAGCTATACGTGCCAATACCTTTAATTGACATTCTGTGCGCACGATATTTAACAGACTTGTATTTTTAAGTTCATAAGTGGGTTAGTTGAGGGTCTGGTTCCTGAAGAGTGATGGGGAATATTCTTGGAAGCGAACGCCAAGCATCCGAAGAGTCAGTAGCTATGGATATTATTCACGCGGGAGACTGATACAGTACAGCTCAGAAATAACTTAACATGTTTCCAAAACAAATTAAAATGCACTGAGAAATATTTTGAACAGAAATGGATTGGACGACATTGCTGCCTAAGGCAGCAATGTCTTCCAATCCAATTATCTTCAAAATATTCAACAGAACATTTCTTACTAACATGTCTCCCTTTTAGTTTTGGAGACACATTAAGTTGTTTCTGTGCTTTATTGTACCTGTCATATTCGCTCGTTAATAAGAGCATCAGAGACATTCCAGGCTTGGTGTATAGCAGAGCTGGATGGGTGGCGGTGCGTTTTAACGTCCCCCAGTCGGTGGGGTTAGCAATAAATAAACCCGTTCCTGGAGAAAGCGCGGTGTCTCCATACAGCGCCAATATGTGATCTAAAGATTTAGGGTTGTGCACTTTCGTTATCCTATTTAGGCGTGAATGATGCGACATGAAATTGGCTTAGATGTTGGGTTAATAGAGGTGAGGTTTGCGTGGACGCGTTGTGGAAGGAATAATAGACGCATGGGCTAGTGTTTATACGTGGAATAAGCGAACAGCTTGGTGGGTAAAGTGGTTGGTTGCGCGGCCGCGAGATTGGTGTGCGCGCGTGAGCTAACGGACGGACAGATCGACGAATGGACGGACGGACATACGGACTGACAGATTTGGTCTATCTCTTTGATAAGCTTTGGCAGATGAGAATTGATTTAATGTCCGTGTAGCTCAACTTTGAAATGATAAGCTTTACTAGAGGGTAATTTAGTTAACTTCAGTGTTGTTCAAACTCGTATGTTTTGACAAAACATCTACTTTAAGTAGCATTACTTTTTTCACCAAACACCATACATTCCCCTGCTGTTATTCCAGGCGAGATTACAAAGTTTCTTTTCAGCTTAACCGTCTCATCGCTACAACCCACCGAGCAGTAATTTCAAGGAACAGTAACTCTGGACCCAAAAAATGCGGAATATTTAGAAAACAATTTGACTGAAAGGTGTTGATGGCATAGGCACCAACAACTTTCAGTCAAATTGTTTTCTAAATATTCAATAGGTGACGAATTATGTCTCCTCTACTAAGTTGTCTGCAAAAATTCAGCAGTCAAACAGCTAAATTGTTGTTGACTATTTTTTGCTAAAATAGATAGGGATGTTTTTAAATGCATAATTAATATACCGGTACCGCCGAAGAGTGACACATACACACTCAACCCTTTTCATTCCGAAATGACTCCCCCCCCCCCCCCCCCCCCCCTCCACGCCGGCAAGACATTAGCTATGCCATGTGACATGGAAGGAACTAGACTGAGCTTAGTACATCAAAGACATTCTTGAGTGGTTAAGCTAGACCAAACTGTATTGCTTCTTGACATATTTAAATATTTGAATTCAATGCAAAGATTATCTATCGAAAACTATCCACAGTGCATAATTATAAGGATAATCATTTATTAAGAGAAGTAACGAGTAGAAAAACAAATGTCTTCAATGTTTATGAAATCAGAAAATTGTTTACTGGGGATTTTTAATATTCTGTCAATGCAGCTTAACTGTCTCGCTGCTGCTGCAAGCCACCAGACACGAATTTCAACGAGCAATAACGCCCGACTTGTTCAATATTTTGAAAACAATTTGACTGAAAGTTGTTGATGGCTTAGCTACCAACGACTTTCAGACAAATTGTTTTCAAAATATTTATCCGATGCAGCGATATAACCCTTGATTATGTCGTCTGCAAAAATCCGGACAGTCAACCCTTTGAGCCCGAAAGATCGAATTCGAAAACCCTTACAATTTAATAACTATTCTGATGAATGTTCAGAAATTAATTTGACTAAGAAGGCATTAGCAACAGGTTCCTGTCAAATTACATTCAAAATATTCAACACCTTACCTGTTTAGCTACCTTGATATTAAGATTCTTTGAACCAAAGGTTGAAAGTTAATCTGTTCATTGACGGATTGACCCTTTTATCATTGAATGTTGATAATTGATTATATTATACCTTTTCATATGAATGATCTATCATTGATTAATCTTTTACACACGAATGGCGCTTCTTCCGCATCATGAAATTGGTTTCTATAACCAGGATCAAGCTCAAATTTTAAAGGCTGTTAGAGACCACGAAGGATTACTGTTTGGAAATTGAAAGAATTTGATTGGTCAACTGGGTCGATGGCCATCTTGTTTTTTGCGATTTTCCAAAGATCTCTGTAACTCCCTTCGGGTTGATCCGATGCGAAACTCGTAATGGGGCTATATTGTCGAGATCAGTGCTAGAGACAAAATTAGACCTACTCAAGAAAACTGTAATTGGCTTATGGATTTCGGCGGTCATCTTGATGACGTCTTAAATTACAAAACAATCTTCGCCTCCAGACTTTTAGTTGACTGGGTTAAAGCTGAAAAACACCATCTCGGTCAATAACTGAACCCATTTGATACCCTAGATTTCACATAAGCCCCATCTCCAGATCCGCTACAGTGATTTGGCCTTTCAAGTTTGTATAAGTAAAGCTGATGCGTTTAAAATATGGTCGCCATCTACAAATTACTGGGTTATATGTGAGAATAAGCATTCATATACTTTTGGAACTATTAAGGACTCTTTATCTATCCCAAAATTATAAATGCAAAACTGAACACGAAATGTACTCAAAATTTAGAAAACAAATGGTCTGATATTGGGGGCAATCAAATAATATTCAAATTCATCATATTGACGTTTGATAACGCCATAATCAAAATGATGTAATACTCCGTAACTAAACTCGAATAGTCCGTCAGTAACTAGCATCTGTGTACCGATGGACCTTTCCAGAGTAATACCGTCATATGACGTCATAATCAGTTAAGCAGCGTGTAGGATGACGTCATAATCATTAGGTCATACATGATTCGATACGGCCCGTCTTTAACTCTTAATAGTCCGACACGTTGTAGGAATTGCATGTCTCTACTATTTATTAAACATGCTGTAGAATATTTTGAAACTAATTTGACTGGGCGCTGTTGCTGCCATAGGAAGCAATAGCACCCAGTCAAATTAGTTTCAAAATATTCAACAGCATACCTGTATAGTTTTCTGGAAATTGATAGTCAGGGAGTTCAGAGATCGATCGATCCCAGCACGAGCGAGGTATGGGTGGAGCTTAGCTAGAGATGGGCGGGGCATGGCTAAAAATCGAAATGTCCATTGTTACCCTTGTATGTATTTAGTGAATTTATGATTTAATAAACATCCAGTTAAACGTTTTGAGGCTAGTTTGCTTCAGAGCTGTCACTGCCGTAAGCAGCAACGGCGACCAGCCAAGATGGTTTCAAAATATTCAACATTTTACATAGTTGCCGCGGGATTTAGATTCTAGGAATTCAGGTGTCAAAGCATTAAAATTGATTCGGGGGTGGGGCGTAGCTAAAAATGGGCAGGGTATATCTTGAAATGGATCCCTCTATTTAAGTTCTTAACCCTTAGCACTCTGATGTCAAAATCTTTAATTTTCAAATTAAATTAAAAGATGAACTGGTATTCATTTTTCTGCAAATTTGGTGGGAGACGGTGCTCTGGTAGACAGCAACATCGTCCACCAAAATTGTTGAAAAATGTAAAACAGTTTCTCTTCTATTACACAGTCAAAGATAGAATATTAACATCATTGTGGTAATGGTTAAATGCCCACACAATCAATGACTGTATAATCTGTGGTATGCTTATGTTTATATGTAAATAGTTTATCATAAAAAACAGTATACATGTATTATATATGTGTTACTATTAGGCCTATGATAACATCTGTATAGTCGTATTGTGTTGTATTTTCTCTTGTGTAATTGTTTTACAGCATCCTTGGGTCTGGATTGTGCAATAATATACTTATTTACATCAGTTCATGCCAACTGTACTATGCCTAATTTCGCGTTCACAGTTTTATTACCAGTCAGCATCGTACGCTAGTAAAAGGTGTAGGCTTGCGCGATTATTACCTTGAGTGATCGCGAGCGATTATTTAAGAATAATCGTGATTACTCGATTAATCGGCCTGGTTACAAATTACACCGCTGTAACAACAAAGGTATATCAATGACGAAAACTGTAATTGAGTTTAGAGATGTCCATTTGCAGGCCAAGAGAAGACTATTTTTTGAAAATGTATCACTGGAATGCCAGGATCGAACATCGAGCCAGGCATTCCAATGATACATTTTCAAAAATAGTCTTCTCTTGGGCAGCAAATGGACATGCATTCGCTGAGCAAAATGTAAATAAAAAAAGGTAGATTTGAAATATTTTATGCAGTGGAATTATTCACGATTATTCGATTATTTCGTTTTTAATCATATAAATTCAGGATTTAAAAAATAATCGCGATTTTCGATTTAATCACATAATCGCACAAGACTAAAAATGTGTTTAAGTATGTTTACAATATGACGAAAAACAGGTATTTAGCGTTGTGTACCGCGAGATTGGGAGACTACAATCACTAAAGGATGAGGGTTTACTTAGAGCATATGGGCTAACGTACAAAGGAAGATCTAAACTGAAGAGCTCTCGTTATGCAACGGTATTTATAGATTACCTTACGCAATGATTGCCGTGCTTTATTATACATTGACCTAGAAATACAAGAAAACCGGGTAAATCTTTGGGAAACAATTTGACTAAAAGTTATTGATACAAAATGCAGCAACAACATTCAGCCAAATTGTTATCAAAATAATCATCTGATGGCATATTTTTTAGGCAAGTATGGATACTGTACCAGTGATATGATGCGTTGTGTACCGCGAGATTGGGAGACTACAATCACTAAAGGATGAGGGTTTACTTAGAGCATATGGTTTGAGTAACCAGATTGTTCAGCTATAGACGTGTTGCTCAATGTGATGTAACGCTGGTGTTTGACACGCCATAGGCGCTGTCCATTGTTATATACAGAGATGAGGCTTTTGATAAGGGTAGATCCCATGTTTAGAGATGTGAAAAGCGCCTAGAGATCTTTATCAACTGATTAAATATTTATGATAGATGGAGGGGAGGTAGAGAGGGAGAGAGAGAGAGAGAGAGAGAGAGAGAGAGAGAGAGAGAGAGAGAGAGAGAGAGAGAGAGAGAGAGAGAGCGAGAGAGTAAGGGAGAGGGTTGGAGAGGGAGAGAGCAAGTGGGGGAGAGAGAGAGAGAGAGACAGAAAGAGAGAGAGAGAGAGAGAGAGAGAGAGAGAGAGAGAGAGAGAGAAAGAGAGAGAGAGAGAGAGAGCGAGCGAGAGATTGGATGGATGGATGGAGGGAGGGAGGGATGGGGAGTGTTGAGATGGGTGTGGGTAAGATGGGTGGAGGGGGTGGGGGGGGGGAGGGGGTGGTGGCGGCGGAGGAGAAGATGAGCGAGAGAGCATAGATATTAAATGAAATGTACTTCATATCATTAGCAGCTATTTACATACGCTTTCTTTGTCCATTTAGTGGTATGTGTTTCTGGAGCTGTAGCTAAAAAGGAGATAAGATTATATTCAAATTTTAACACATTCAAGAAATTATCCCTGTAAGAGGATTTCCACACTTTTGCCCGGATCAGGATTGGATTAAATTCGGGATCTGTGAATATTGCAGAAACTAATAGTCCGATTTGGCTTAAATTTAACAAAGGAAATAATGTGACCATGGACTTGGATTCCAGAATTCCTACAAAGAAAATAAGGAAAATTCGAAAAAAATCCGCCAAACAACTCGGATAATCCGAAAAACTCCAGAAATCCGAAAACTTTTTACAATGTGACAAAAACAGGAGGACGAGAGTTTCTACGATCTCCGAATGCTCCAGTTTATAAATCGTAAATGAGTTTTCAAATTCGACATTTCCAGTTGAAAGAGTTAAAAACCACATATTTCTTAATAGGACAATACATAGGCCTACTCGCTTGTTTAATTCTTTAACGACGTACCAGAAACAACAAATTTCAGGGATCAGGCATCGATCAATCCCTGAACTCTCTGACTATCAACTTCCAGAAAGCTATACAAGTAAAAACTAATTTGACTGGGTGCTGTTGTTGCCATAGGCAGCAACAGCACCCAGTCAAAATAGTTTCAAAATATTCAACAGCCCGTTAATGAAATAGTAAAGACATACTATTCGTACAACAACATTTAATCCGTCATCAATTAAGCGTTCGTGACGAACTTCACTAGGCCATTTATGACGTAAGTGATTGTGACGGCATCCTACACGCCACGTAGTTGATTATGACGTCATATGATGATGGATAAATTGGAATCCAATGGTTTAAAAATATTCAACAGCTATGCTACGTTTAAAAAAAATCAGAATACTGCCATTACACGCGTTAACGGGTTAAGAAATTAAACACGTTATTATCGTTATTAATATATTCGTCTCTTTATTTAGAAGCGTTTTATTTGCTATGTTTACCTCGAGCCATTTAGGCTAACTACGATCTCTTTTGACAAATTTTATGCCATATTACGAATTTAATATAGTGGAAATTATCTAAATCACTATAATACATATTATAGTAATTTAGATAATTTCCACTACGTTGGAGAATAATTCTCTTCAAATATTTTTATCTGCTCATAAATATTACGAAAATACACAAAGCGAATAATAGGCCTACACGTAGGCAATAAATCGGAAGTGCTAAGATTTAAGATTTAAAAACCCGACCGTCACGTGGTCATAGATCGTCGTTAAAATGAAGAAAGAAAGCCCCCCCTGGATTTATATTCATGATTTAATATTCACAAACATTAGCTGCTCACATTTTAAACAATATTAAAACAAAGTAATTAAACTGTTTATTTGCAAGTAAAATAAATTGTTTAAATATTTTATCATTCTTCTAAATAAACATGTTGTTTAATGGTTACACCGTATCATTAAATTGTGTGTTGTTGTACTCTTTAAGGCGTTTATTTGCTAGTTCCCAGTGCTAGGGTCTAGACTCACGCCTGGTATTGTTAAAAAAACAATGGTCTATTTCGAAAATATTTTGTTGTTGTTAAGCGGTAACAACATTCTCCCAAATACTTTTAAAACTATTCCTTATTTATCTAAATGCGAATACTGTTTATGTGGATTTAGGATTAAAGTGAAGAACCTATTCTAAATTACCAGAATAGAGAGGACATTAACATATATCCCCAAATACAGATTTTTGTATAAACACGCTTTCGAATTAAAACTTCAAACAACTCAATTTGAATGTGTAATATATAACAGGGTATGTCACGCCATTACTGCCACAATGGTTAGTTATTGAAGAGTTACCTAACTTTATTTAATTGGCGGACATAAATCCATAGCATAAACCACAACTGAACGAACGAACAGAATAACGACGATAAAGCAAACCAGTCTCGCATGTGATCAATCCTGCTTGTTAAATCACATGATGCCATGGGCCTCGATCAGACGGAAATCCACAAAGCATACTGGCAATAGAAATTCACTTTGAGAAGGCGGTAGTTCCGAGAGGAGGGAGGGAAGGAAGGGATGGATGGATGGGTGGGTGGGTGGGTGGGTGGGTGGGTGGGTGGGTGGGTCGGTCGGTGGATGGGTGGGTCGGTCGGTGGATGGATGGATGGATGGATGGATGGATGGATGGATGGATGGATGGATGGATGGATGGATGGATGGATGGATGGATGGATGGATGTGATGTGATGTGATGTGTTGTGTTGTGTTGTGTTGTGTTGTGTTGTGTTGTGTTGTGTTGTGTTGTGTTGTGTTGTGTTGTGATGGATGGCAGTATGGAGGGAGGGAAGGCGGTAGGGGGAGGGAGGGAGGGAAGGCGGTAGGGGGAGGGAGGGAAGGAAGGAAGGAGCGGGAGAGAGGGAGTGTAAGGGAACGGAGAGAAAGAGAGGGTGAGGAGAGAGCGCGTGTGGCGGAATGAGAGAGTGATGTATGTACGTTTAGCAATCTGCAGCACACGATGGCCTTGCTATGCGGAGTGTATTATTAATCTGCTTAGTATGTTAGACATATAGTGTGTTACAAACATAGACGACTCGAAATATCACAGGTTAATGTCGTGTCTATGTGACATTATATGCCTCACTTAGCACATCTATGCGACACATAATAACAGATATATTCAGGCTATTCGTAGATTATTCACACCAAACGCGAATACACTGACCAACACATGCCTCTAGACACATCATCCATACCTCTGTCCATTAACCTTCTATCAGTATCATACGTTCATTAGGATATTTAGTTGGTCTGTTAGCTGATCGGTTGATTGATAGTTCATTTTATAGGTTGGCCACCCATCGTTCCATCAATCACGGAGTCATCCATCATCCATCCATCCATCTATCCGTCCGTCCGTCGGTACGTCCGTTCGTCCGTCCAGCCGGATTGCCAGCCAGCCAGCCAGTCAGCCAGCCAGCCAGCCAGCCAGCCAGCCAGCCAGCCAGCCAGCCAGCCAGCCAGCCAGCCAGCCAGCCAGCCAGCCAGCCAGCCATTCTTCTAGGCCTATCTCCACAGACACCAACTCAGAGAGTTTGAACTTGAACTTAAAGATAGCACAATGCATGCTATGTTTGCTATAGGTTGGCCTACATTTCATGTATTTCATGCGTTTATTCTTATAACTCTTCATACAAATACGATTAGCTAAATACTAAATATAAATACACAAGTACCACGCTTAGCAGTAAGTTTAACGTAGATTAATTCAATACCGCTACATATGAAAACACCTGCAGCAATATAAATATCTTTAAAAAAATAAATTGATGAATAATTTCATAAACTAATTAATATGAATTATTGATAACATTTATTTCAGCACTCTTGACTCTGAATTAAAAAAATTACGAATATAGTTGCTTATTTTACAAATGATTTGACTAAAGATATGCAGCAATGAATGTGAGTCAAATTGTCTCAAGAATATTCAACATCCCTTGCATTATAAGCAATATGGGTTAATTTGATCAGGACGAGAAATCAAGTTTGAAAAGTGAAATATCTGTGTTATTAACTGTCTCGTGGCAACAAGCCAATAGACAGTAATTTCTGTGAGCTATAACTCGTGACTTGCTAAGTAATTTGAAAACAATTTGACTGAAAGACCGATAGAGAGAGTGAGAGAGAGAGAGAGTGCGGGAGAGGAGGGGGGGGGGGAGAGATGGGATGGGTGGGGTGGGCAGGTAGGGAGACAGAGTGAGAGAGAGGAAGGGAGAGGGAGAGAGAGAGAGAGAGAGAGAGAGAGAGAGAAATAGAGAGAGAGAGAGAGAGAGAGAGAGAGAGAGAGAGAGAGAGAGATAGAGAGAGAGAGAGAGAGAGGGAGAGAGAGAGAGAGATGGAGGGAGGGACGAGGAAATGCATAGTCAGATGGTTAGCACTTTGCAATACTCTTGCTGTGCCTTGTGACAGAGAGAAATAGAGACAAAAACAATGACATGAAAAAAGAACAACAACAACAACAACAACAACAACAACAACAACAACAACAACAACACATTTTGACAGCAAAGAGATAACTCGTCTATTAATAACATTTCATTAAAAAATATGTCATCTGTAAATACTGGGTACTCGGACGGGACGGTTAGATTTATAACTTATCGGCCCTATTCATGCAACACAAGTTGAATAATATTCCCATCAAAATGAAACTATTGCATGATTTCTTTTCCAGGTACAGAGAGGACCTTAAATTCTTTAACCCATCGCGGACAGGAAATGAGAAATTCTTTATGGCGTAAGGAATATGATGTTAACTATTTTGAAACTAATTTGAGTGGAAGCTGTTGCTGCGTATGGCAACACGCTAGCAACATGTTCCAGTCGAAATATTTTTTTTTTACAGATTTCGTGTATATATGTCTTAAAATTTAAACCCTGACCTGCCAATGGTTAAAGGGTCAGGGGACTAAGAAAATCGGTACATTTCTTTAAATTATTTGCCTTCAAAAGTTTCGGTTTTCAAATAAATGTAATGTTGGAAATTCGCACTGTACATCATTTGTAGCATAACCAATGCACATTTCCAGTTTTAGCCCTGCTCCGCCCATCTCTAGCTAAGCTCCACATATACTTCGCCGTGGTGGGATAGATCGATCTCTGAGCTCCCTGACTATCAATTTCCAGAAAACTATATAGGTAAGCTGTTGAGTATTTTGAAACTAACTTGACTGTGTGCTGTTGCTGCCTATGGCAGCAACAGCGCCCAGTCAAATTAGTTTCAAAATATTCAACAGTAAGTTGATTAAATAGTAACATATACAATTCGTACAACAATGCTTAGTCCGTCATCGATTAAGCGTCCGTGGCGAACTTATCTACGTCACTCATGACAGCTTTCAGTATAACGTCACCCCACACGTCACGTAGTTGGTTATGACGTCATATGATTGATGGATAAACTGGAAAGGTCATTTTCTTTCTATATAGTGCACACGTGGATAATGATGTTAATTATTATAATTGTATTATCAAAACATTTTGAACTAAGACGACGACAAAATTCAGTCTAGGCCCTAATTGCTGTTAAAATATTCATCCGGATATTTACCTCTCTCAAATTCAAACACTGAGAGGAACGGTGTTTATAAAGATAATCTCTCGTCGAACTTATTTAGCTATTTGCAGATAGCGGATCATTCATGGTTATAAATTACCAATTCAGGAATAATAATATCATTAATTAAATATTAAATGAAATTAGCCTTTTATTAAATGTCTGTCTGCTGAATGTCGGCAGACTGCATCTTCCATCTGGTTTAGCTCTTGATATGTTGAATATTTTGAAAACAATTTGACTGAAAGTTGTTGGTGGCAAAGCCAAAAATATTCAGCAGAGTTATTGCCCATTGGAATTATTGTCTGGTGGCTTGCAGGCGTCAGGCTGTTAAATACAGATTTATATTATAAGGAGTTATTTGTGTACAGGTTTATTGTAGTAGAGGGTCAGTATTTTGACGGTGTTGCCCTGGGGGAGAAACACGTGAGAACTGGCCGCGTGCCACCAAATTATATGGTGTTGGTTTATTAGAGAGTAAAATAGGAAACTATAAAGTTCATAAATGCATTGAAATCTAACGGATATTTGCAAGAAACGTGTCTTTGACGCATGCTTCAGTTTTGCTAAGTTGAAGTGAAATAAAGAAGAAAAGAAAAACAACCAAATTCGCCATGTTTCGAGACTTGTGAATGGGTACAAAATGCTAATAAATGTGTCTGCTCGTACACTATGCGCGTGCTCATAAGTGTCAGCGGTATGAATGAATGGATAGATCTTCCGGCAAGCGCTCAGTTAGCTATCTAAATTCACCAGAGGTAGAACGTTTATTTTAAAGAGAGAAAAATAGAAAATATTTGTTTGTTAAAGTGTCTTGATTAGGAGAATGTGTATTTAGTGGGTTCAACAGTAATTCAGTGAATAGGAAAGTTCTAAGATATGCCATTCCGGAAGCGGAAGTTTGTATCATTAAATATAACCGGCACCTTTCTTAGTAAAGGAGAATAATTGCAGACGAGCGCTAACTGACAAAGTATGGAATAACAACAAACGGCCGTGTGAATTAATAAACGTCGAGTAGACCCTGCACCTGAATATTATCATTAACGTATAATGAACAAAGGCGTTATTTAGTCTACACCCTGTTCATCTCTACCGATAGAACGAACTTGTTTAGGTTGTATATAAAAGTGAAAATATGAAATGTGTTGTTAATTATTAAAATCATCGTTTTTGAAGGACGTTGCTGATTTAGAAATCACCCACCCGGAGACCTACGCTCAGCCTACAATCATGTTCCAGATAGATGTGAGATTTACCATCAGAAGTAATAAGGTATGCTTATGCCCCTCTAAAGGTCAGACGCTGATGATTCTCCCACTCTACTGCCAGGGAACGGTTTTCATGGAATGGCACGGGTGGTGGTGTGGGGTGGGGTGGTGGGGTTGTGGGTGTACGGGGGGGGGGGGCACTCGTTCGAAAGGTGGTCGTAAAACATAAGCCCCCCCCCCCCCTCAGTCTTAACCATTTGAACTCTGAGTTCCAAGACGCTCAATGGAGGATTCCAGTTTATTCGGCAATCATATTGTCATATCTACGTGACGGGTAGGATGATGTCATATAATCAATTACGCCATGAATGACGTAGATAAGGTTATCACGAACGCTTAATTGATGACGGACTAAATGTTGTTGTACGAATTATATGTATTTACTCGTTAATAAACGTTCTGTTGAACATTTTGAAACTAATTTGACAAAAAACTGTCGCTATGGCAGCAACAACACCCCGTCCAATTTTGTTCAAAATATTCAACAGCTTCACTGTATAGTTTTCTGGAAATTAATAGTCAGGCAGTTCAACGATCGGTCGATCCCAACACGGTCGAAGCGTGGGTGGAGCTTGGCTAAAGATGGGCGGGGCATAGCTAAAACTGGATTCCCCCATTTCAAGGTAAGTATAATAAATAATAATAATAATAATAATAAGTACATTTATAAAGCGCTGAATCCATGACAATGCGTGCTCTAAGCGCTAGTGCGTGTAGCTATATCTACTGAGAATATGCTCGTTTGAAAAGGGTGGTTTTCAGTTGTGATTTGAAAATATCTAATGATGCTGAGTTTTTTAGACTAAGTGGTAGATTGTTCCACTCGGTGGGAGCTGCATAAGCGAAAGTTTTGTGGCCATATGTAGTAGAATTTACTTTTGGGACGTTTAGCAGCATCTGATTGACAGATCTGAGTGATCGACCAGGCGAATAGGGTTGTACTAGTTCAGTTAAGTATGCAGGGGCAGTACCGGAAACACATTGGTAAGTCAAGCATAAAATTTTGAAAGTGATTCTCTGCTCGATCGGGAGCCAATGCAAATTCTGTAAGACAGGGGTTATGTGATCATACTTTCGGCGGAGTGATATGATTCTAGCAGCGGTATTTTGTACAATCTGTAGCTTATGAATAAGTTGTTTTGGTGCACCAATAAGCAAGCTGTTACAATAATCAAGTCTTGACGATATTAACGCCAGTATAAGCATGATTGTAGCCTCCTTCGTAATATACCGTCTGATGCAACCAATATTACGTAGCTGGTACGAGCACACTTTGCAGAGATGGTTAACATGCTTTTCCATGGTCAGTTCATTATCAAGCATTACCCCTAGATCTATTGTTGTTGTATATATTGAAGCTGTTGAATATTTTGAAACTAATTTGACAAAAAACTGTCGCTATGGCAGCAACAACTTCCTGTCAAATTAGTTTCAAAATATTCAACAACATATTTGTTTAAATTTGTAACTGGGTTTTCCAACTCGAGCTTACGGGATTAAGTGGTTAAAGAGGCATCACATTGTGGCCCTGGAAGCGCGTGATCAGTATAAGAGATAAACTGACCGTAGTGGTCATTTTGTGATGACTTATTGGTAATTTTGACAGGTTTGGCTGTAGGCATATCTACATACACTGTGTAATATCTGGCGAATCATAAGCCATCATATTCATTTACCAGACGACTCATGCAAACACAGACGTACTAAATGGCATTGAATCATTTGAATGTCATTCAAGTATATGACGTCATAATCAACTACGTCACATAAAGGCTGACGTTACAATCAACATGCGTAATGAATGACGTCTCTACCTCTGTCACGAACGCTGAATAATCCGTCAAGTGTACGAATTTACTATTTACTAAACATTCATTTAGGCAACAATAGCATCCTGTATAGCTACCTTGATATTAGGATGCTTGGAATCCAGGGATCGTTTGATTCCAAGACTGGCAAAGCATGGAGGGAGCTCAGCTAGAAATGTGCGGAGCATAGCTAGAAATGGGCGGGGTATAGTTAGAAACGGATCTCTCTATTCTTTAATTGGGCCACCAGCTGG
Organism: Chaetoderma sp. LZ-2023a; assembly: GCA_034401795.1. Taxonomy (NCBI): domain Eukaryota; kingdom Metazoa; phylum Mollusca; class Caudofoveata; order Chaetodermatida; family Chaetodermatidae; genus Chaetoderma; species Chaetoderma sp. LZ-2023a. The sequence goes on along the minus strand of CM067363.1, from coordinate 68,692,890 downwards.
TGGATGGTCAAGTAGATGGTTACTCCTTCCCATAAAGCTGTGGCAGAGGTGGGAGGAGGTCGTGGTGGATAGGTTGAGGGATAGGGTGGGGGTTGGGGCGTGGTTGTGGCGGTGGTGGGAGTGGGTGGGGGTTGGGGGAGGTAGTTGTCAGGATCGTTCGACCTCTGGTATCGCTAGATGCTCCGACAAGCGAATTTTCTGCACATCATATGAGAGTTCGTTATATTTGATAGTAAGAATTATAACAAACTTTCGATGATATAGTTATAAGACTGAACGAGATATACTCATAAAAGCGGCAATAAGCAATCTACATTCTCCGTGTGGGCTTAATTGCCTAGATATCACCTTCGTAAGAAATGTTTGTTCCTTGATAACATAATCTTGTAGACAAATGTTCAATATTCCCCTTGTAACGCTGACATATGTGTTTTCAGTATTTAAGTAAAATACCGTACCTAAATCCCATTAACCTGAAAACGGAGGTCAGCCGTGGTAGGAGTGGGGTGTGATGTGTGCAGTAGTGGAACGATACCGGGACAATGCTACCCGGTATTGGCCCAATAGCGGGCCAGTAACCTACGTTTTTAGGGAAGGTACGCTGTCCCAACGGTCCTATTCTGTTCTGAAATCATATAATTTTTAGCTGCTGGTAGCGGCCCAATAAACCTCCATGTCTAGTCAGTCGGTCGGTCGGTCGGTCGGTCGGTCGGTCGGTCGGTCGGTCGGTCGGTCGGTCGGTCGGTCGGTCGGTCGGTCGGTCGGTCGGTCAGTCGGTTGGTCAGTCAGTCAGTCGGTCGGTCGGTCGGTCGGTCAAAAAAGCTTATGTCGGGCTGTATCTAAAAATCTACTGACCAATTGACTCAAATTTTAACATAGCGAAAGAACTCGCTTTGCAGGAGGAGTTCCAACTTTGGCTGTGATCCTGATGAAAGAACACGGATCCAGATCGGATCAAATTCTAGGTCATTGGATATCTCTGAAACTGCTTGCCAGATTTGGCTCAAATCTTAACACAGGAAATGGTGTGGCAATACATTAGAACTTCACAACTGGGCTTGTGATCCGAAACTATCCAGAAAATCCGGGAAAATGCTGGATATTCTGAACCTGCAGCTGCAGAGACTGTATCGATCCTGTTTACAGCAATTTCTAACAACGGAATAATGTTGACTAGATACACGTCGTTTCACGCTGTATCTGCTGCGTATTCTATTAGGAACCAATTCGAAATCGTCGGTTTAGACAGCAATCTGTTTTCAGAATATCAGCTGATTTAAGATTAAACAGACTCGGGATGAATCGATTCTCACAGGATCGCTTGGTCATAGTAATAGATCGTTCCGGTTTACTCATCCATCATATCACGTCATAATCAACTACGTCATAAATGACTCGATTTAGTCCATTTTAAACGCCTAATAGTCCGACACGTTGTCCGAATTGTATGTCTTCACTATTTAATAAACATTATGTCGACAATTTTGAAACTAATTTTACTGGGCGCTGTTGCTGACATAGGCAGCAAAAGCACCCAGTCAAATTAGTTTCGAAATATTCAACAGCTAACCTATATAGGATCGATTGATCCAAACACGGGCAAAGCGTGGGTGGAGCTTCGCTATAGATGGGCAGGGCATTGCTAAAACTGGAAAGGTCAATTGGTTCTAAGAATATCCTATAGGTGATTCAAGCCGAAGCTATTCTCAAGCAGCATTTGATTTCTTTAAATTTTCAATGTGTGGCAACTGGATTTAAGAATCAATAGAATCGGTTTGGTTGGCATAATTATATCGAGTCCTAAGTTTAGGTCCCATTCCAATCTAAAAATAGAAGCGTGGCTTCTACGAGAATACACCTCTAATGTATTGACCGGCAATCTTATCACGCCATCACAACGACTAGATTGTTACACAGACTCCACTTCGACGACCAGACACATCGGGACCCAGTCCATCGCCGTATCGGTCTGTAAAAGGAACACTATGGATCGTGTTGATTTTGGTACCATCTTAACCTCTGTATCATTAGCTTAATACAGACATTAAAATGGACTTGATCCATCCAGTGGTTCGTGTGATATCAATATCCCCGTAACGTCAGCAAATTCTTGACCTCATTTTGTGTGCGACAGACGTGCGACAGATTTGAATTTTACGACGAATTCCGAGGGACTATTTTTCTGGTAACTACTTGTCATACAGACTACTATAGGCTTTATATCATCTCGTTTTAGGTGAATTAATGTTGTCTGGTATGAGGAGAGTAGCGCTCAATTCTCTCTACCACCATATTCTGGTGGAAATCAGTGCGCCAATGGCTACTCAATACATAGGAGATACATTTCTCGATCTCAAATCGAAGGAGATCTCGCGAGATTCGAATGGTCCCATTCAGGAATTAATAGGAAACGACAACACGTCTATATAAACTTGATGGACACGGGTCGATTCCCTAGGAACCGGATCCAGTGGTATCATTTCATATGGCAACACCTATAGGTTAGGAACCGTGCATAGGATTATGGCCTGGCATATAGGAACCGAGTCCGTTTATCATTTGTTTTTATGAAGCAGACACTGGATCAGCTTGTTTTACGCATAGACAAATATACGTAGGACCCTATTTGTCGATGATTTAAGGAATCGATGTTCAACATACCGTCGGTTGGGTTTGCTAATAATCCCCCAACGACATAATGGACCTTTCCATTTTTAGCTATGCCCCGCCCATCACTAGCTAAACTCCACACACACCTCGCCGCGTTTGGATTGATCAATTCCCGAATGCCCTAGCTATCAAGCTCCTGAAAACTATACAGGGAAGCCGTTGAATATTTTATAACTAATTAGACTGGGTGCTGTTGCTGCCATACGCAGCAACAGCGCCCAGTCAAATTAGTTTCAAAATATTCAACAGAATATTTATTAAATAGTAAAAGCAAACAATTTGTACAACAGCCCATAGACCGTCATCAAATATGCGTTCGTGACGTACTTATCGACGTCATTCATGACGTCATTCATTATGATGTCATTGTACACACCACGCAGTTCATTATGACGTCATATAATGGGTGGGTGGGTGGGTGGGTGGGTGGGTGAATTGGCGTATGCAGTTGGCGGAGAACACTTAGTAATTAAACAATAGAAATTCCGGTATAATCCTCAACAAATATTGAACATTCCACTTTGAACTCGGGATAATTTGCGTTAATAATTCCCCCCTGGAATGCCTATCTGGTCCGAGGTTGGATTGTTTGCGTTCGCCTCAACGTATTGGGCAAACTTTGCTAACCCAATAGCTCTAGATTGTGGCGTGGGAGTTGATTTGTGTGGTTGAGTTGCAGAGCCAGATTAAGCATATTTAGGGCCAATGGGCAAATACTTGTGGGGGGCCCCTTATCAGGTGGGTTGAGGAGGGAATAGCTACTACTACTACTACTACTACTACTACTACTACTACTACTACTACTACTACTACTACTACTACTACTACTACTACTACTACTACTACTACTACTACCACTACTACCACCACTACTACTATCAGTTACAGTGAATTCGTGTGGTTGTGAGTCGGGTAGTTGAAAGCTGGTTCGGTGAAAGAGGATTTTTGTCCTCTGGATGGTGGGCCAGTGGGTAGGCTACTCGGCTCCCAAACGCTAGGCGAATCGGTGCCATAGAATTGGCTGGTTCGAACTTCGCTCAGGTCGTAAATTTAAAAATGTTAAAATTACATTCCAATATCGACTGTGCTATATCCTAGTGCCAGTGCGTCGTCAGTGACAGGTTCCTAGAACTAATGCTTGACAATAATAAAACAAATTACTACTACTACTACTACTACTACTACTACTACTACTACTACTACTACTACTACTACTACCACTACCACTACCACTACCACTACCACTACTACTACTACTACTACTACTACTACTACTACTACTAGTACCACTACCACTACCACTACCACTACCACTACCACTACTACTACTACTACTACTACTACTAGTACCACTACCACTACCACTACCACTACCACTACCACTACTACTACTACTACTACTACTACTACTACTACTACTACTACTACTACTACTAGTACCACTACCACTACCACTACCACTACCACTACTACTACTACTACTACTACTACTACTACTACTACTACTACTACTACTACTACTACCTCACTTGACCCCACCCAATATAATAAGTTCGCTACATATGTGTTAAAATGCTGTTGAATATTTAAAAAAATAATTTTACTGACTTCCATTCGCATTGGTTTCAAACTATTTAACAACTTTCATATATCATTACTGTAAAAGTGAGATACTGGGATTATACGTTCAAGTGGGTAAAATGTGATAATTTTCTTGATTTTTTGGTACCTTATTTTCAGCACACCTGGATTGTAAACCAGTTAGCAATTGCCGTAATCCGGCTCTCCTGAGTCGGCGTTAAAAATGAACATGCCATGTGATGAAGGGATCCGATGTGTCACTCAAGGCGCGTCATTTTACAATCAACTATATGGAATATTACAGTACTCCGCTTGCCTGTTTCTGGGAAAATCCGTGGTTAGATTTCCAAATGTGTAACGGTTTAATGACTAAATTTGTGTCAAGAAAACGAAAGTATTTGCTATTTGAATGTTCATAAGGAGGTCAAAAGATGACAATTTTTGAAAATTTAGCACTGAAATGACTGGCTCGATTATCGAGCCAGTCATTCTAGTGATAAGATTTTAAAAAATCGTCTTCTTTTGGCCTGCAAATGGACATTCCTCAAGCCCACAGTGTAGGCCGGTTTTGGTCGGCTTCGTCATGAAACGGTTAGAATCATCTTGGTTTGGGGTCTACCTACAATGTTGAAATGTAGTGGCATACAATCATGCAATAGGAAAGTCTTTTCAACAGATACATTCTTTCCAACCAATCTAACATGCTGATACTCGTGTAGGATGTGATGTTCAGCGTTTCTCATGGCATCTAAACGTTGGATGTCCCAGAGACCACACACTTAGAAATCTAAGTGTTCCCAACCTGAAATCTGGGGGTACCAACGCTGAAATAAAAGGATTCCCATGATGTTTTTCTCATCCAATCTAATATCAGAGTATCACGTGCCCACAACTATCATGGCTATGAATTATGGGGTTCGCATGCTAGATTGTGTGGGTATGTTAGTCACCTTGCAGAAACCTATAAAAGTAATTGGTATTTTCCAATCATACAGTATTTTCAGGGTTCACATGGGACCCACTTCTACTATAAATTTGTGGGTCCCAAGGTACATTTTTGGGATATATAAACTCAAAATGACCCTTACAAGAAACCCGGGTGATGTAAATGACATTTACAGTTTTAGTTATGCTCCGCCCATCCTTAGTTAAGCTCCACCCATTTCTCGCTCATGTTGGGATCGATCGATCCCTGAACTCCTTGAATAACAATTTCCAGAAAACTATACAAGGAAATCTGTTGAATATTTTAAAACTAATTTTACTGGGTGTTGTTGCTGCCTAAGGCAGCAACAGCGCTCAGTCAATTGTGTTTCAGAATATTCAACAGAATGCTTATTAAATGGTAAAGACATACAAGTCATTCATGGCGTCATGATTATGACGTCAGCCTATACGTGACGTAGTGGATTATGACGTCATATGATTGAGTGAGAATATGGATTCATGTAATTGAATTATATCACTGGTAATGGCAAGAAACATGAAGATGACATGCAAATCACCTCACACTCGGCCTTTATAATTCGACGCACGAACAATTTGTCATACCTGTTTTGATTTAGTCCTAGATCAGGCATGACAAACACACAACTTTCGTCCGTCATGTCTTCAAAATGTAGTATCAATAACCGTGAAAATTGTGAGAATAGAGAACGAGGCATTGTGGATGATTTTAGTGCTACTTCCGGAACCCGGATCGTGACATTTCGTCAAAAATGTCCAATTATACCGCAGAGAAACTCAATACAGGTGTATGAAGACGCATAATTGACTCGATCTCTTTGGCTATAAGTCATCCCTATTTATGACCAAATCGTAACTAGCATACTGATAAGAGGATACAACGAGATTAATTTCAGTATATTAAAGTCAATTTAACTTCAGTTAAATTATTTTCAAAATATTAAACGGGATTTTAATTTCTCTTGGAGGAAATCTATTGCAGACTCAAACAAAATTTACTCTGAAATGTGTTAAGATTTTCGTCAATATATTTTCGATGGAATATGTTTTCATGCTTCGCCGTGCAAGGGGAGTTCTGTACGTGACATGATATCCACTGGCTCTGATTTGAGTCTGTTTGTGCATGGATTTATTTGAAGTAAGTTGCTCAAAGCCGATACTTTGTAATGTCGCACACACTGTCTAAATTAGTCATTTGCGATTTGTGTCAGGTATCTGTGGAATTGTGCACGCGAATACGCTATAATTAAATTACAGTACTGGGTGTATTTATGTTGGGTTGTGTTCCCATCTATAGATAGATGTGTGTGAACGAATGAGTGAAGAGCAGACGGACCAACCGACGAACCTACCAAGCGATGAACGGATCGACATACAAATAAATGGGCGGACGTATCGATGGACGATCCGACGGACGAGCTTATGGATGGACTGATGGGTGGAATGATGGCCAGACTAATTAATCATGGGATGAACTGATGGACCGGCGGACCAATGGATCGACCGACCGATCGACCGACCGACCGACCGACCGACCGACCGACCGACCGACCGACCGACCGACCGACCGACCGACCGACCGACCGACCGACCGACCGACCGACCGACCGACCGACCGACCGACCGACCGACCGACCGACCGACCGACCGACAGGCAGACAAACAGACAGACAGACAGATTACTATTTAAAGCCCATTGCTAATAGACACAAGAGCTTTCTCAAGAACACAGAACACTTTCTTTCAAAGTTATCCAAATTGTCAATTCCGAAAGATGCATATTTAGTCACATTAGACATAGATGCTATGTATACCAATATAAATATTGATGCTGGAGTCAATGCTATTAAGAATTCTTTTGTCAAATTTCCTGATCCAGATCGACCAGATACGGAAATTTTAAAATTATTAGAGCTAAGTCTTAAAGGAAATGATTTCCAATTTAATGGTGAAAATTACCTTCAAATCTGTGGGTGCGCAATGGGTAAACGATTCAGCCCAAATTTTGCCACGATTTATATTGCGGAGTGGGAAGAGGAGGCACTGAACAAATCAACCAAAAAGCCTCCTCTTTACCTCAGATATCTAGATGACATCTTCATAATTTGGCAACATTCAGAAGAAGACTTGGGAATTTTTTCGCATTTTAAATAACCAAGATTCAAACATCAAGCTAAAAGCTACTGTTAGTGACGAAACTTTGATATTGGGTGCTCGCTAGATGTCTTACACATGATGCATCAAAAAGTGAATGGGGACGAATTTAGATTTGGCTATTCCTTTTATTAGGCTGGAGGTGTTGGGGAAAGAAAATGGCTACCGTAAAACAAAATGGCGGACGATTACTTGATACAAATTGCAAACATGAATAATTATTTCAGTTACTGTTTCAACATCAGTTGACTTTTTAAATGTCACGATCTATAAGGGTCCTCAATTTGACTCCTCTGGAAAATTAGAATATAAAGTATTCTTTAAGCCAACAGACTCCCATCAGCTGTTTCACACAAAATCATTTCATCCTCCACACACATTTAAAGGTCTGATCAAATCACAAATCATAAGATTCTTTCGAAACTCTAGGAACAGGCAAAATCTGAATGATGCATGCTCTACTCTGTTTGATGCTTTGAAAGCACGAGGCTATTCAGCCCGTTTTTTTCGAAAAATTAAAGCAGACACCATCAATGATCTTGAAAATCTAAAACCTCATAGCGGACCCGAGTTTGAACCTGTCCAACTTAAACACAACAAACCAATCATGTGCGATGGACCAGTTTCTCAATGCGACAAAAACAGATGCAAAGTAAACAACTATATTGTAAACCAACAAACATTCCTGAGTTTCAAACTAAAAATGAATATCATGTTCGAACTAATATGCATTGTGATTCTGAGAATGTAGTCTATTTGATCAATTGTGCCCTTTGCCAGAAACAGTATGTTGGTGAAACAAAAAATGCATTTAGAGTGCGTGCTAGACGCCACGTTTCTGATATTAACACATCAGCAGATACGCCAATTGCTCAACATTTCCAACTTCTTGAGCATTCAGTTGCGCATCATTTTGAAATCATGCCAATAGAACAGATTCCGACCTTCGATAGTGAAGAAGAAACGAGTTCGTTTCGCAAAATACGAGAAGGCCATTGGATTAGAACACTATTTGGAATAAATGTAGATTCAGGAATATCACAAAAGAACAAAATTATCCCATTTCAACTCATATACAATAGACGTAATGTTGAATTAGCGAAAACCTTGAAAGACAAATATTCACAGTTGCAATCTAAATTAAAGGAACCGATCAAAGCACGACCAGTAATAGCTTACAATAGAAATCCAAACCTGAAAGATTTGATAGTAAGATCAAAGTTATACCTCATAGTTCCTGATAACAATGACAAGGTTTCATCCCTCCCTACCTATTTTTAAATAAATCTAATCCCAACCAAAATCAATGGTGGGGCAACATGAAATCATATCCGTAGGACATCTTTTAGTTTTGTGTCTGCAAAAGTGTGTGCGTGCGTGCGTTCGTGCGTTCGTGCGGGCTTGCGTCCGTGCGTTTGTTCGTATGTGTGTATGTGTATATGTGTGTGGGTGTGTGCTCGTATATCCGTTCGTGCATGCATCTATACTTGCGTGGGTGTATGTGCGCGCGTGTGTGTATGTGGGTGTGGGGGGCATTAATTTGTGAGTACATTAGTGCGTGGGTGTGTGCATGCATTCGTGTGTTTGTTCGTGCATGTATTACTGTGTGCATGTATTATTGCGTGCATTCGTGCATTCGTTCAGATGTGCGCGTGCGGTGCGTGCGTGCGTGCTTGCGTGCGGGCGGGCGGGCGGGTGTGTGTGCATTCGTGTGTGTGATTTCTCCATAATATAGGATCAATCCCAGCCTTTTATCTGTTAAAGCGACCTCCTGATTAGTTCACTTTACCCCAACTAATCTCAAGGGGGGACCACTCTAAGTAAATCTAAACTTGGTCTCGATAGAACAAATTCAGGTAAAGAAATTTTAAATTAAATTCCTGTGCCGATGCGTTTATTTTCAATGTAAAGACAGACAGACCAGTAACAGCTAACAATAGAAATTCAACCATGAAAGATTTGCTAGTAAGATCAAAGTTAGACCTCATAGTTCCTGATAACACTGATGAGGTATCATCACTCCCTCCCTATTCTTAAATAAATCAAATCCCAAACACAATCAATGGTGGGGAAGTTTGAAATCATATCCATAGGACATATACAAATTTTGTATCTGCAAAAGTACGTGCGTGCGTCCATGAGTGCGCGTGCGTGTGTGTGTGTGTGTGTGTGTGCGCGCGCGCATGGGATCTCTCCTTCGTGCGTGCGTGCGTGCGTTCATTCGTTCGCGCGTACGTGCATGCTTGCGTGCGAGTGTGGGTGTGTGTGTGCGAGTGTGTGCGCGTGGTGCGTGCGTGTGTGCTTGCGTATGCATTCATTCGTGAGTACATTGGTGCGTTGGTGTGTGGGTGCGTGCATGCATTCATGCGTGTATTCGTGTATTCGTGCATGTGATATTGCGTGCATTCATGTATTCATGCAAACTCTAAGTAAATCTAAACTTGGTCTCGATAGGACAGATTTAGGTAAAGAAATTTTTAATTACATTCCTGTGCCAATGCGTTTTTAGTGTAAAGACAGACAGACATGCAGACAGGCAGGCAGCCAGACCAACATACAATCGGCCAACAAACAACCAGACCAAGCGACAGACAGACCAAGCGACAAACAGACCAATCGACAGATATACCAAGTGACAGATAGACAATTCGACAGATAGACAAATCGGCAGACAACTAGACCAATCGACAAACAGACCAATTAACAGGGTGGGGGCGGTGGGGGGGGGTGTGTGTGTGTGTTAACTTAGCTTGAAATGGGCGAGGCATAGCTAAAAGTGGATTAAAATCCCAAATATCAAAGTATCCAACTATACAGGCAAGATGTTGAATATTTTGAAACTGATTTGACTGGGTGTTGTTGCTGCTTATGGTTACATACTATTTTACAGGGATGTATGAACGTACTTGGACCCGGGGGTAGGGGTGGGGGGTGAGAGGTGGGACTGAAGTATGGGTGGGCCAAAATCTAGTGGGGGCGCTTCTGGGATCCACTATGGAGAGGAAAATCCTAGGGACGGTATAGCCCTTTGACACACCCCCCCCCCACCGCCCACCTACCCACCCACCCACGCCCACCCCTGCAGTATGTTCCTACGCCTGTTTTAAAATTTGAGGAATTCTCTAATATAATCATTAAAATGAATTTATAAAAGCGCATTACCCGCAGTTTAAGGTAAATTAGGCAGTCACTCAAGCCGATATAGAAACGAACCATTTCAATAATGAAAAATTTGCCATAAGACTTAAACCTAACAAATCCATTGAACAAGCAAAGTATTCGAAGAAAACGCGATAACATATTGCTCCTAATGCATTTAGCCAACTCGTTATGACTGTGTTAAGGGATGCTCATTTTGACAACTCTGTTCATGAAAGCTGTTGCTTTTGACAACAACAACATCTTTATTCCAGATTCTTCTTCAAATGACCACCACTCTCACCACTACCATTGCCAAACAGCAGTGCTTCTTTCAGCCGTAAGATGATTACTCAGGCCTTTCTATTGAACATGCTAAATTTTACTCAATTACTCGAAACTCAGTCCATTGAGTACACATTTACCTCAAGGGGTATCTTCAGAAATACACCACACACGACACGCATGCGCACGATTAAATTGCTTTTCATGTATAACCGTGTAATTTTAGACCTGCCCTCAGGCATGTCATTGTTGTGGTACTAAATGCTGTAACTCTTAGCACTCTGATGTCAAAATTTTACATTTTCAAATTAAACTAAAAGACGATCTGGTGTTCATTTTTAAACAAATTTTGTGGAAGATGGTGCTGTCGTAGACAGCAACATCTTCCACCAAAATTGTTTAAAAATGTACACCAGTTTCTTTGCTACTGGCACAATAAAAAGATAGAACAAAGACACCAGATTGCTAAGGGTTAAATCATATTTTTCAGCTAGGTCCATTGAAGTACACACCTCTATTAATTGGAAGGTGTACACTTGTCTGTTTTGCACATTTTCGTTGCGGTTCTGAACAAATTTTGGTTAAATGTATACGTTTGTAAACAGAATCATATTTTCTAATGATACCATAATACACATTGCAACCATTGTGGAATGATATCCAAATTGGATCTCCACATTATACTGAAGAAGAAGAAGAAGAAGAAGAAGAAGAGGAAGAAGAAGAAGAAGAAGAAGTATTTATGCATAAATTTGAATTTTTGTGATAAATTGCAGCTCAGAAATAACATAACATGAATACAAAACAGAAATCCAGTTTTAGCTATGCCCCACCCATCTCAAGCTAAGCCCCGCCCACTCTTTTTTTCCATTGGGCTCGATAGAAACCTGAACTCACTGAATCTCAATTTCCAGAAAACTGTGCGGGTAAGACTATTTTGAAACTAATTTGACTGGGTGCTGTTACTGCTTATGGCAGCAACAGTGCCCAGTCAAATTAGTTTCAAGATTTTCAATAGTATGTTTATTAAATAGTCAGGGCATACAATTCGTACATTTGACGAACGATTAAGCGTTCATGACGAACTTTCATTCATGATGCATTTTGATTATAACGTCACCCTAAAAGAGGCGTAATTCATCATGTGATCATAAATTTGAGAAACAGATTGGATCCTCCATTTTCAGATTAGCAATGGTGTTCAATAAGAGGACAGATAAGCATACAATAATAAATAAGGGTCCTTCTAAATGGGTATAATTTGCTTTAGAGGGCATTATTACAGATTAAAAGATATGACGGTAGATCCTATCTCTGTCAATAGCGGTCAATACTTGTCAATTGCTCATCTCCTGTTTAAATAAGATTGTTAATTTCAATGTTTGTCCAGCTTAGACCATGCCAGATGACCACTTCAATTCCTCCCACTACTCAATCAAAGCCTCCTAGCCGGTCAGTTGGACCCTTTGAAGACGAAATACCAAAAATACACTAAAGACATTCGTTGCATATTTTGAGACTAATTTGACAGGGAGCTGTTGCTGTTTCTGGCACCAACATGTTTCTGTCAAATTAGTTTCAAAATATTTATCAGCTTAGTTATCTTGAAATTGAGAATCTGGGAATACAGGGTTGAATGTGTTGATGTGAAAGTTACCATGTGTATACAAATAGATCTGAAAATGGTCAATATTTGGTTTACCTACCAGATGAACAAATCATTGAAATCGGTTTTTCCTACCAATGGCGAAATCCCGGTTTAGTTATTCCCCGCCCATCTTTAGCTCCACCCACACTCCGTTCATGTTGGCATCGATCGATCCCTGAGCTCACTGTCTATCAATTTCCATAAAACTATACAGGTAACCTGTTGAATATTTTCAAACTAACTTGAATGGGTGCCTATGGCAGCAACAACGCTCTGTCAAATTAGTTTCAAAATATTCGACAATATATTTAATAAAATAGTAAAGACATACAACTCGTACAACCTGACGGACTATTAAGCGTTTAATACGGACTAAATCGAGTAATTCAGGACATATTTGATTATGACGTCAGCTTACACGCCACGTAGTTGATCATAACGTCATATGATTGACTGAGAACCTGGAATCCTCCATTTCACAACGATAATCTAGATACGTGAAGGGGTGTGGTAGGGGGAATTGGGTGGGGTGGTTGGGGGTGGGGTGGTTGGGCAGAGAGGTAGTAGTAGTAGTAGTAGCAGTAGTAGTAGTAGTAGTAGTAGTAGTAGTAGTAGTAGTAGTAGTAGTAGTAGTAGTAGTAGTAGTAGTAGTAGTAGTAGTAGTAGTAGTAGTAGTAGTAGATGTTTATAAATATATATTTTAATTTATAGAATTTATTTCTACATAATACTGACGTATAATGTGTGTTAATTAAGTTCCCTACATTTTAGTGTTCTTTGTCAGTAAATATTTTTGGGTAGAAAGGCTTTCAACACGATCCTTTGATCCCGTTAGTAGTGGTAGTAGTAGTGGTAGTAGTAGTAGTAGTAGTAGTAGTAGTAGTAGTAGTAGTAGTAGTAATAGTAGTAGTAGTAGTAGTAGTAGTAGTAGTAGTAGTAGTAGTGGTAGTGGTAGTAGCAGTAGTAGTAGTAGCCGTAGCAGTAGCACTAGTAGTAGTAGAAACAGGAAATTTTTAGGAAATTTTTTAATTGGTTCCTTAACCATTGAAAAGCTATTGTCTCTATTTAATGTCACATGGATAAGGAAATCGGTTTAATATTTTGACATCGATTTGACTGGAACCTGTTGCTGTAATAGTCAACAACAGACCCAAGTCAAATTCGTTTCAAAATATTAAACGAAATATTTCTTACTTCATAGATATTTTGTAGTTTCTGTCCTCGGGTGGTTAGATTGTTAACTTTGCACACATTATTGTCAACACTGCACAAAGTCTGCGCTGAGACGTGCTGTTTGTGCAGTTAGGGAAGATCCCACGGCGAGGGGAATTCACTCAGGTAATGTATGCATATTATGTGTTCATATTTACCTGTTACAAACCCCGGGATATTTATTTAGTATTAACTTACGGTAAATCTGAACTCTGTGACATATAGCATGACTTCTTGATCAGGTGGGTTCTTTTTTACTACGAGCCACCCGCTCCCAGCCTGACAACCCCAAACACGGACACGAACCATGTTTTTCTAGCTCGGCCAGGTGGTTAAATACATCTACTGCTCGGAGTGTGTTGTTCTAACTCGCTATCATGGGAACGAGTGGGCACATGGAGTTGGAGGGGGTGGGTGGGGGGGGGGAGCATTCGCTTATGTCAATGAATAAGCGGACAGTTTAGGCCATATTTGCGAACATTTATTCCTATTACAAACACGAAAGGTAGACTCGGAAATAGCATATGAGACTTAGGAGAGAAATGGAAAGAGGGATGGATGAAGAGAGAATGGGTGGGTGGTGGGTGGGGTGGGGGGGGGGCAAGCAAGGACAATGGTAGGGGCAGCGAAAGCAAAGAGAAGGTATATGGACATGGGCTTGGACAGGGCAGGGCAGGGCAGGGCAGGGCAGGGCAGGGCAGGGCAGGGCAGGGCAGGGCAGGGCAGGGCAGGGCAGGGCAGGGCAGGGCAGGGCAGGGCAGGGCAGGGCAGGGCAGGGCAGGGAGAGGGAGGAAGTGAGAGAGAGAGAGAGAGAGAGAGAGAGAGAGAGAGAGAGAGAGAGCGCAAAGGGGTGGGGAGAAATAGTACGACACTGTCAATATTGATAAGACAATCATCCACGGATTACATTCGTTTATCAAAGCACCTATATTGATAATGTTTTAATAAAATGGATTTCTGAATGTTTACTTTTCTGTTGTGCAAACCCATTCCTTTCGTAATTGTTTCTATAAAGGTATGGATGGCTGGGTTACATTTTGATCCAAACAATTCTAAGAAATGTTTCATTTGACACCAAGGGAAGAATTAAGTTTTAGCTGTGCCCTGCCCATCTATAGTTAAGCTCCACCTACGCTTTTACCGTGTTGGGAGCGATCGATCCCTGTACTCTCTGAATCTCAATTTCCAGAAAAGTATGCAGGTTATCTGTTGAATATTTTAAAACTAATTTGCCTGGGTGCTGTTGCTGCCTATGGCAGCAGCAGCTCCAAGTCAAATTAGTTTCAAAATATTCAACAGAATGTTTATTAAATAGTAAGACATACAATTCGTACAACAACGCTTAGTCCGTCATCAATTAAGCATTCGTGACGAACTTATCTACGTCATTCATGACGTAATTGATTGCGACGTCAGCCTACAGGTCACCTAGTTGATAATGACGTCATATGATTGAGGTATAAACTGGAAATGACGCAATGACATCACGCCGTGTAAAGTTAGCTCTCTGATGATTTATCATCTCAGCTCTTTTGACATGGATGTGAATTCATATAAGCCAACTAGCTTTGTAAATATTATTGAATTTATCGAATTTTACAAACATAGTATCGATTCTACAGTTTATATGCCTACTGACAGTGTGTAATTACGGATAATTTATTCCTGTCATTTAGCTGACAAAGGAAAATAAATTGTTTATTCAAATGACGTACATCTGTTTAATTTGCAATTCATTTCGCGTTGAAAATTAAAATTGCAAAAATACGGATATATAAGCCTTCTTCGAATACACTTAGGTGTTTATTTTTGTCGTATTTCGGATTATTTTTAGTTTTTACCATATTGTTATGCTTATGTAAACAGTGATTATAAGATATAGCCTAAATACTGAGAAATGCTAATATTTTTGTTCGAGGTAAATAGTTCAGAGTAGTTCTACAAACATATAACACTCAAACAGCTAACCGACTTCATACTCTGTATATTGATATTTTTACGTCTATTGCCAATTCCATGTGGAATATTTTATAATAATTTGACGACAGCAACACCTTTCAGTCAAATTGTTTAAAAATATGCATGCGAATTCCGTAATAAGTGAAAGCAGTCGCTTGACATTCGGGTGAAGTAAGGTAGGTTAATCCGCAGACTCTTGTTAAATGAGAGGGCGTGGTTTTAAGTTGATCGGGTTAGAATATCCTAATTGGGCAAATTTAACCGTTGCACTGTTCGTTGTCAAAGACCTGGGATTTATATGAGAACTTGCGGAAGGATCGTTGGTATCGTCTAAAAACCAACTACCATTTGGTCTTAACAGCTCCCGCTTCCAACATCACCCAGTGCCATTTTCAAAGTAGATAACAGTTATTCATAATATCACATGGAATCGAAAAATGGAAGCTGTATTTTTTGAAAGCAAATGGGTTAACTGGCTGCCTGTTCAATCTATGAAGACTACATCTTTTCCCATCGGGTTTAACTCTGGGCCTGCTGATAATTTTGAAAACTGTTTGACTGAATGTTGTTGGTGGTTAAGCCACCAACAACTTTCAGTCAAACTGTTTTCAAAATATTCATCAGATCCAAAGTTATTCCCCATTCAATTTTTTGTTAGGTGGTTTGCAGCAGTCAGATAGTTAAGTTTTAAAAACCCAAATCAAAACAAACACGTGTCATTGCCACGATCGGCTTTCACCAGAGAACAACATCCCGCAGGTTCTCGGTCCTGGCGACGAGAGTTCGTGCTGTGAGGAAATTCTTGCACTTGGTCGGCAGGTAAAAATTCAAATCAGGGCTTTAGTTTATTTGTTTTAAATTAGGCAAAGAAAACAACGCGAGAATTTATCTTGTCACGAAGGTGTTGATGTTTAGTGAAATCTAGATTCAAATACAAACAGGGCTATAAATGACCAATGGTCAGCCTGAAGTTAGGAATATGAATGAGCTTAAAGCACGTGAAGGGTTTGACCTTTGACACTTAGCACTTGGGATAAATCCCACGCGTTGGCTGAGCAGTTTAAAACCGTGTCTCTTGTTCCCTCCATAAGTTCTTGTTTGCGCTGTGTGATGGTCTTGTGTTGGCGCTTTTAATTTTTTTGTTGGTTTCCGAAGATGTGTTTTAGTTTTCGTATCGCATAACAGGTAGCTGTGATAATTATACGTATTTCCTTTGACAGCCTGCCATATATCAAATTTCCTTTTGATCAGGAGTGAAGTTATGGACTGTTTTAAAACGTGTTTTATCGAAATTAAGTTTAGGCGACTGGCATCGTGTTGTTAGAGTATGCCTATACGAGTTCTCTTCAAATGACGATATTGAAGGTATGAAAGTTTAAATGTGCTTCAATGGTTCAACCGATGCCAAATTATTGTGACGAAATTTGTTATTGACTGACATTGGATATTGTTACCATATGCAGCGATGGTAATGTGTACTCATATTATTTAAACTTGATACAACATCAACAGCAGTAGGAACAACAACAACAACAACAACAACAGCAGTTACAACAACAACATCAACAGCTACAACAGCTACATCAACAACAACAACAACAACAACAACAACAACAACAACAACAACAGCTACAACCGCAGCAGCAATAGCAGCACCAGCAACAACAACAGTAGCAGCAGCAACAGCAGCAACAACAACAGCAGCACCACCACCGCCAACAACAAAAAACAACAATAACAACAACAGCAGCAGCAGCAGAAGCAGCAGCAACAACGACAACAACGACGACAGCAGCGACGACGACAACAACGACAGCAGTACCAACAATCGCGCCAACAACCGCATCAACACCAACAACAATTGAAACTTCAACAACAACAACAACAACAACAACAACAACAACAACAACAACAACAACTACTACTACTACTACTACTACTACTACTACTACTACTGCTACAAACAAACAAACAAAAAAGAAGAAGAACAACAACAATAACACCAGCAATAATAGCTACTAGGACCACCACCACCATCATGACCATCGCTATCAACAACAATAACACCAGCAATAATAGCTACTAGGACCACCACCACCATGACCATCGCTATCAACGACAATAACCAACACAACAATATATACTTACCTACTCACTAAAACACGTATTCTCTGTACAATCACACAACATATTCGCAACATCGGCGATGCCTATTAGCTATTTACCAATTGAAATACCAGTGCATCAATTTCAAAACAACTATATAGTAAACATGTTGAATATTTTGAAACTCATTTGACTGGAACCTCTTTTGTCATAGGCAACAGCTCTCAGTCCAATTAGTTTCAAAATATTCAACGGAATATTCCTTACATCAGAGAGAAATTGTCGTATTTTGTCTGGAGAGGTTAATAGTGCCGTCATCCATATATACTATTTGCCGGATTAACCCTTTAACACCCCCACCCCCAACCCCACAAATGTCCATTTGCAAACTAAGAGAAAACTATTTTTGAAAATTTACAACTGGAATGACTGGCTCGATAACCGAGTCAGTTATTCCAGCGGTAAGATTAAAAAAATAATCAATTGATGGACATTTTCTATGAGAAAATTTTAATTTTCTGGAATAAATTTGAGTTCAAAAGGTTAACTGCAATTCTGCAAATCATTTATAAACGATATGACATTTAGAAATAATGAAACAATTTTATTACACATTTGCAATTAAATGAGAAACGATGACGACTCAATTCATGATTACGTAATAATAGATAATTAGGTATAACGAAACATTAACCATCGGTACTCATATGACCTTTAGCCCTTTCATGGCAAAGCCTATCCAAACAGGGCTCTGCAGTGGTTTTTAGGAATATCTATTCTCTGGGCAAGAGGAGACTATTTTTGAAAATTTACTACTGGAATGACTGGCGCGATAACCGAGCCATTCATTCAAGTGGTAACATTTTCAAAAATAGTGTTCTCTTGCCCAGAAAATGGATATTCGATGCGTAAATGTTTAGATTTTCTTGACCAAATTTAGTAATCTTTGAGTTAAAAATAAGTTGCGTTTTCAATTCAATGTCATAATATGTGGCGTTCACGTAAAAGGAATGTTGCTGAGAGTTGCTGCTGTTTAATACAGTAATAGAGGCATCCGATCTCAAACTGTCCGTCATAATTATTAATGACGTATTATAGGTCCGTCACGAAGCTGGAAGCGTCCATCAAGTACTAAGGATCGTATGCCATTGGCGGATTTACAATTTAATAAGCACTGTTGAATAATTTGAAACTAATTTGAGCTGTTTCTGCCATATGCAACATCACCCTCTGTCAAAGTAGTTTCAAAATTTAACTCCTTTTCTGTATAGTTACCTTGAAATTGGAATTTCGGTAATTCACGGTTCACAGTAGGCCTATATACATGTAAATAGATTCCAACACAGGTTTTATAAAGTAAGATGCTTCCTCTTTGACATCCGACCCAGACACATATTTCAGATATAATTATTCCCGGAGCCGTGTATTGTTAAGCGAGATCCAGATTGCCTATAAAGAGTAGGCCTATAGCGGTCTAGATATAACATAATCGTTGGCTAATGTGTAGTGGTTTGGATGTGTAATGTGCTTTCGATGGCGCGATGTCTGATCTACTTCCTGAATTGATAGAAACGGGAATACTAACGAGTGTACACTGAATGTACATCACATGTATCAATGAAACCTACCTCTGTCAACTGTTCAATGTGGACAATTGGTCAATGGCCCAGGGCTGATATTGAATTGGTCAACGGTGCAGGTGGCAGTATCCAGATTGGTAGCCTATTGACTATTGACCTGTTGACTAGCGATGCAAGTGAAAATAGTAACTTTGATATTCATGTGATATTTTGCCATTTGGTGAGTTTGTATTCTGTCGTAGGTTACATTGAACCTGTTTATTAAGTAGTAAAGACATTCATTTCGTACACGTGACGGTATTATTCAATGCTCATGACGAACCTGTACGTTGTACATTTTGATTGTAACGTCAGCATACACATGACGCAATTGATTATGACGTCATATACTTGAGTGACAAATCGGATCTATCCATTTTTGCTGACTAATATGCAATTGCGTGGTGGTAGAGAAAATACTATTTTTTTAATTGACCACGAAAAACTGGTTCGACAACGGAGCCAGTTATTTCAGTGGTAAATTAAAAATTTTCAAACCATAGTCTTTTTTGGCCTGCATAGGGACATTCACTAAGCAAATATTCGGACTTTTATGAACAAATTTACCAATTAAAAGGGCCTCCGAGTCTTGGCCTACATTATCCATATCAAATTTTCAGCAGCTCTAATTATTTAACGATATACGTTATTATCTGTTGCCACTTTGGTTTTGGCTTATAGCACTTCAATGTCATAATAGTTCTTTTCTTTCTGTCACAGATCCTGATGACCTGTTTTGTGATAACTAATATACTCAGCTAACTCGCCATCGACATTAGTGTAGCTGGAAGATTGGATTACATTTGCAGCTAATTGTCGGATATAACCAAACGACCACAGGTATGTAACAATGAATAAATCCGATCTGTCCCTCAAGTATATGACGTCATAATCAAATAAGTCACACGTATGCTGACGTCACAATCATAAATTCGGCGATTAGTCAGCGACTCGTCGGATGGTTATATGTGAAGCACACATAAGACGTCACGAAATCGAATTAAGAAATTTTACCTGTTAAATGCTAATTGGAAATTTCAGTCCGTCAATAAGCCCCTGGGTGGCATTGATAAAAATCTAGGTCTATGCTAAATGCAGCTGCCCGTTCTTTTTTAATTTCGAAATGTCTGCTGTTTACACGCTGTGCCAAATAATGCTCTTTAAACATCTCGTGGGACATCGGTTTATTATCTGACATAATAGTTGCAAATTGCACACAGTCACGGAGAAAGGACAACATGGAGGACATAAATCGATTCAAATTATCTGTATTTTCTACTGTTTCAAACACAGGATTCCATATGTGTATGGCTATGGCGGACAGCATCACTGAGACATTGGTTCCAGTCATATGGGGGGTAGTATATGGTTCTATCTTCTTTGTATGTTTTTAAATCTGGTTTAAGCATTGAAAGTACTTGGGATCTGAAACTTCAATTAATACCAACCCTATGCGGCTACTTGAGAGAAAAGACGCACGCCAACTCTAGTCTGTAATACGTTGTTGACCAATTCACATTTCCACTTTATCCATCAATCAAATGACGCCATAATCCACTATGTGACGCGTACCCTGACGTCGTAATTATGACGTCATGAATGGTTCAATATAGTACGTCTTTAGCACTTGATAGTCCGTCACGTTGTACGAATTGTATGTCTTTTGCTATATAATGAACATGCTGTTGAATATTCTGAAACTAATTTGCCATAGGCAGCACCAACACCAGGTCGAATTGGTTTCAAAATATTCAACCGCTTACCTGCATAGTTTTCTGGAAATTGATAGTCAGGGAGTTCAGGGATCGATCGCAACACGAGCGAGGTGTGGGTGGAGCTTAGCTAGAAGTGGGTGGGGCTTAGCAACAACTGGAAATGTTCTTTGTCTTTTATCGCAATTGTTATCATTAAAAAAATAGCTGGACATTTTAGTCGCATTGGCTATGAACAGAGTGCATCGGGATTTCTCATAAAAAATCACGCACCAATTATCCACGTGTTGTCCATTAGTTCTTCTCCGATCCCATCTGTAACAGCTTAGACATCTGATGTGAATTATAATCTAGTCTGATTGGATCCGTACCAGGTGCACCACACGATATGCAGGACAGTCAACCATATAAAACTGTATCATCTTTGTAGCCATACGCTGGTGGTTCTTTAACATAAGTGGTCGTAAGACCAGGGGCCGTATTCACGAAATGGCGTAACTTACGCCTGGCATAAATACCTTGGAGTCATTATGACGTCATATATGTTCGTACATCATTTAATATTATGACGTCATATTCTCCAAGGTAGTTATGCCCTGCGTAAGTTACGCCCTTTGGTGAATACGGCCCCTGATGTCTTAAGGAACCACCATCTTGCGGCCCACAGCAGGGAGTATTTTCAACCACGCCTGACTTTCGTGCCTATGTTCTGGTGCCTATTAGGTGGTCGTTGCACAGGTATTTGTGCGTAGGGCTTGTAGATGCATATTCGGGAGGGCGAGTGGGAGTGGGAATGGGGGTGGGTGGGAGTGAGACCTCAAGACAGACAAAGAATGATGATCGTGACCATATGTGTTGGTTCTAGTTATCTTGATACTGGACTTAATTTTACTTCACAGTGTACTTTAATTTAAATTCATTAAATTAGATTTAACCAACGCAGGATAGTCAGTGTTCATGAAAACCCAACATCAGCAGTACCAGTTGTAGTGCCATGCAACAACAACAACAACAACAACAACAACAACAACAACAACAACAACAACAACAATCTCAACAACAACAACAACAATCCCAACAACAACAACAACAACAACAACAAAAACAACTACTCCCACCAGCACAACCACCATCAGCATTATGAACACCACAACACCCACCACCGCCGCTACCGCTATCGTCGTCGTCGTCGTCGTCGTCGTCGTCGTCGTCGTTGTCGTCGTCGTCGTCATTATCAACTCAGTAACATCACTACAACCTTGAGCCATCAAATAAACACAACCAGAATCATAACATGGATTCTATTATTTACAACTTCATCTTCTTTGTCATGCATCCGCGCGTGAACACGGGCACGAGATTGACCGATTTGACACGCGGGATGTATTCTCGGGATAAGAGTACGCAAACATTCTTGTTAAATGAGATATTTCCGCATCTTTGACAGCATCTTCCGCGGCCATCTTGCCAAAATTAAACGCAAACTGACTATGTCCGCCGCGACATGAGGTCGCTATGTTTACATAGTGCCTGGGGTCTTTGATGAACTATCAGGAATCCCTTTTCCTACTGGAAGTGTACTTCTTATAAAGCGAAAGCTAATTTAAATTTGTCTAAAACACCGTTGCTTGGAAGCCGGTGCTGTCGTAGACAGCAACGGCTTCCAAGCAACGGTGTTTTAGTAATATTAACACACAATACGATTGGAAATAAATCGTGAACAATTTTGCAGTAATATTGTGGAATTCTTAATAGAGCAAATATTTCTTAGACGATGTTGAAGTTAAGAGTTCGAAAGTTCATGAAGAGATGATTTGGAATTGATGTAGTTGATCGTTAATGGCTGTATTTAGCATTGTAGTTTGAGTCAGCCATGTGGAGAGATAGCAATTCTTTTCTCCGTACTCAGCGAGCGATCGGTGAATGAAAATAATATCACTTTTCTGTGAACATAAGTTCAATTTACACCACACAAGGTAAGGATTAGTATAATTACAGTCGATTTTTTTCATCGATTAATTTCACTCAATTGATTTTGCTTAAATTTAACCGGTTTTCATCCTTAGGACTTGGTACATTCTTCGCGTTCTTGTTTAGTGATATTGAGGACTTATGTAGACAGTGGCGTAGGCTGGAATTTTTGTGTGGGATCGGCATCTTGGGGGTCGAGTGGGACTGGGTGCGCGTGCGTGCGTGTGGTGGAGGTGAGGTGATGGTGCTAGGTGTGGGCGGGGTTGTGGGGGTGGGGGCGCGGGAGGGGTGTGTGTTGGGGTGGAGGTAGTCGGGAAAGGGGCCCCTTCTTTGAAGCTGGGGTGGGGTGGTGATGGGGTGTGGGTGGGGTGTGTGTGGGTGGGGTGGGGTGTGGGTGGGGCGGTAGGTGGGTGGGTGGAGGTTGGTGGTGGTGGAGGTGGTGATTCTTCCCTGGAACGTACGTTTTCAACTAGATGCTCTGAGAAGTGATTTCCTGCACGCGCGCACGCACGCGCATTTTAAGGGTGTGGGTGTGGTGAGGGTGGGGTGGTGATGGTTGGGCAATGCCTTCCCCGCACATCCGTGCATCACTGTAGCTACGTAATTGTATATCCAAGTAAATAATTTCGTGCCTATTATGTAGCCGTGGCATGAATGGTGTCAGGATGACAAAATGACACTGAACTGATTTATATGAGAGTATTTGTTCAATTCTGATGAAAAGGACGTGGTTGCTTTTAGACACATTTGTCGTGCTTTGCTTATATATGTGTTGTTATTGTGAGTGAATAATTAGCCGACACCGTAGATATAGGCCTATATTTGCGACAATCAAAGATGGTTACCCGCGCAAAACATTCATATCTATAACGGATACGTGAATTTGGGGCGTGGTTTTGACGATTTACTGAGACAGGTTGTCACAAGGCGATCAGTCTTTATGACCCCGCACTGTCTCCTCAATAGCTATGTACCAAACACCTGTAGAACGTGAAGTACATTGACCCTTTAACACTTATATCAGCCAAAAACGGCTTCTACAATCGGCTTGAGAAATGTCAATTTGTAGACCAAGAGCGTGCGTGAACTAAATTTTCAAATAAATATCTTATTTACTTGTTGATCCAACTCTTTAAATCACATTATAGTTTGAAATAATTGTGTCTAGCCTGTCTCGAGATAGCTTTGATTGGGAATATGGCGAAAAGTGGCATTGCTCTTTCTCTGAAACAGCTAAACTAAATGTAATACACAAAACACGTTTAATTTTATTTATTAAACCTGTTTCTACATTCCCAGGATTATCCCTTTAACACTCATATCAGCAAAAACGGCTTATGTAGTGGTCTTGAGAAATGTCCATTTGCGGAACAAAAGAAGACTATTTTTTGCAAATTTACCACTGGAATGACTGGCTCGATAACCGAGCCAGTCATTCCAGTGCTGAACTTTCAAAATTAGCCTTATCTTGGTCTGCAAATTGACAATTTTCTTGAAGAAATTCAAAGCCTAAAGGGTTAAGCCACTGCTACTCTTTATTGATTACAGTATGGGTCAGAAATAACCTAACAGCTTTCCAAAACAAAGTCAATGTCCTGTTGAATATTTGGAAAATAACTGCCTTAGGCAGCAATGTCTTTTAATCCAATTATGTTCAAGATATTTCCTACATCGCGTTGAAATCAAGGCCCTGGGCCGTAATTGGGGAAGGATATGTGCTCGTGCGTGTGAGAGTGTTTGTGCATGTGTGTGTGTCGCGTGTGCGTGCGTGTGCACGTGTGTGCGCCCCTCTTCCATAGCCTGGGTGGTTGTGGGATGTGGGGAGGGTGGGGTGGGGGAAAAATTAGATGCTCTGAGAAGCCATTTTGACCCTCAGGTTTATGATAGGTTGGCACGCTGCCATTACCTGCATTCTGAGCAGTACATAACATCCTTATTTTGTTTCGAATGTTGTCATTAATTTTCGATAAATTTTGGACAGGAATTTAGCAATTATCTTATCACAATAATTCTCACTGATCACTCCTCCTCCCGCATTATTATTTAGCCTTCATAGCACAACATTACTCCTTAGTGGAACCCCATGCAACCCCCAAACCCTAGAAATTTCAAAATTTAATTTTTGTGCAGAGCAATGGCCAACTGCCGAGTCAGACCCGTCCTAAATCCAGCCCTGCTCAAAATGATTTATGAGCTGTACTGTGCCTTTTTCTGTTCCTTACGACGGTGTCCTAGGAGTGTACGATGTTGCCCTTGAAAATTGTCGCGATATATCGTTAATATAATATCGATAATTCGATATATCGTATATCTCAGTGTTGGAATTATTCACACGTGAGACTCATCTACCCCACGCCCGTTTTCACACGATTATTGCTCATTAGGCGGTGACGGGATTCGAACCCCGTCCATTGTGGTACGAATCGACCTCGTTACTACAAAACCACGGGCCTCAGAATGGTGCATATGTGGGTGGCTGATAGATCGCAATGGAGGAATCCAGCCAGTTTAGCTATGCCCCGCCCATCTCTAGCTAAGCACCGACCACGCTTTTCCCGTTTTGCGATCGATAGATCCCTGAACTCCCTGGCTATCAATTGCCAGAAAACTATTCAGGTAAGCTGTTGAATATTTTGAGACTAATTTGACTGGGTGTGGTTGCTGCCGCAACAGCGCCTAGTCAAATTAGTTTGAAAATATTCAACAGCATGTTTATTAAATAGTAAACACGCACAATTCGTACAGCACCGCTTAATCCGTCATCAATTAAGCGTAGGCTACGTGACGAACTTATCTACGTCGTTCATGACATAATCGATTATGACATCATCCTACATGTCACGTAATTGATTATGATGCCATATGATGGGCGGATAAACTGGAAGCATCCATTAGACAACCGCGCGTTGATTCGGGTATCTTGATAGTTATTGGAACGGGGTAATTTCCAGACTCGTATATCATTCTGCCTAGCGGATAATTGCATGATGAATTACCATGGACTTCCTCTAAGATATGATAATAGTCTATTAGGTGATTGAGACAGATTGCACATCTAGACACCAATCTGTCATATCCCCACCTTTACTCACGTGCCCGAGCTAATTAGCTCGTGAATGACTGGACTATTTTTGACATAATTATGGCTTAGATCAATTCTGTAGCGATGCGTGTTAGGACAATGATTGTGGAAAGCGCCATTACTCAATCACGCTTCGGTGCTCCATAATTTGTCCATGGATGTGTTTGTAAATGCGCGTTTATGAGAGCGGACAAAGAAAGATAGATATGTATGCACACGTGTACACGTAATCGCACAATCTGTCCGTGAGGTTATACCACCGCTAGTACCGGCGTAAGCTGATGCGAGGCCATAGGCTGGAGCCCCTAATGGTTCGAATTTTAAATCTAGACGCTCTGAGATGCAAGCTGATACCCATTTGGCATAATTTTTTTATTAATTATTAATTGGTCAAGAAGCGCGAGGCCATAGGTTGTAGCCTATGTAGCCTAGTGGGTAACCAGGCCCTGACCACCGCAAGAGAACGCGTTCGTCATACGTTGCTAAAAGATCACAGCTGTTCGATAGTAGATGGGACAACACGCGATAGAGGGGTGGAGCATCTGACGTTATAAATAAAATACGTCACTTGTTAGCTGATGTCACACTCATATGACGTAGGTCCGACACAAAAAGGAAAAAAGATCGGAAAATAATAGTCTAAAGTGTATGCCTTTAATAACTTTATTCATATTTTGTTGACCATGTTGAAACTAACTTGCTGTCATAGGCTGCAGCAGCTCCCAGTTAAATCAGTTAAAAAATATTCAGTTTATTTGTATAGTTAATTTGAATTGGGGGTTTCAAATGCTCATAGGCGTAGGAACAGGTTGGGGTGGTGGTGGGGTGTCAAAGGGGCGATAGCACACCAGGTTTTGCCTCTCCCATAGTGTACCGCCATAGCACCTACTAGGTTATAGCCCCACCCATTCTTCATCCCCGGGTCCAAGTACGTTCCTACACCCATGTAATGGATAGCACTGATTCAAACATACATACGTACACAATGGGCGGAGCATACATAGAAATGGGCTGGGCAAATCT
The DNA here is from genome assembly GCA_034401795.1 of Chaetoderma sp. LZ-2023a. Taxonomy (NCBI): domain Eukaryota; kingdom Metazoa; phylum Mollusca; class Caudofoveata; order Chaetodermatida; family Chaetodermatidae; genus Chaetoderma; species Chaetoderma sp. LZ-2023a. Next base: position 68,665,764 of record CM067363.1, on the reverse strand, counting down.
AGAAATGGAGCAATCTATTTAGATGTGTTTACTTTGAAACTGAGTACCGGGTATGTATGAATCCAATGTGTCGATCACGTATATGACGTCATAAGGAATCACGTCACGTGCAGATGGACGTCACAGTCAAAATACGTAATGAAGTACGCATCTACGTCAGTTATGAAAGAACTGATCCCTCAGCTGTAACCATTGTATGTTTTTAGTATCTAATACACATTTTATTGAATATTTTGAAACTAATTTAACTGGGTACTGTTGCTGCCATAGGTACCCAGTCAAATTAGTTTTAAATATTCATCAGGTTAACTTTATATTTTCCATGAAATTGGGATTCTGGGGAACTCAGGATTCAAAGCATATAAATCGATCCCGACATGTTCAAAGCATGGGTGGAGCTTTGCTAGAGATGGGCGGGGCATAGCTAAAAGTGGATTCATCCATTCAGTGGCAAGAGAGTTACAGTTTAATGGCCAATGTCCTGCGTCTTATGCTAACATAAAAATGGATATTCTAGATTCAGTTGGCTCTGCTTAGAAAATGGCCCAGCGTAATAACAAACGGTCATGAGTAAAATATTCATGACATCCCTCTGTCCACGTGGCCATTAAACAATGGGCCGCCCCTCTCGAGTCTCGTCAAGATATTTAACTGCCCCCTTGGACGCTGGACACTTAGATGCGGTTCATTTAGACCGGTAATGAGCAATCGTAAAATTCCTATAACATTAGCTAAATCAATCTTTGTCACGTGATTATTGGAGACTAGTGTACTTTCCGATGCAAATCTAAATTAGATAGTGCCTCCTCGTAACAATGCGTCAGACCACGAGTCTGTTAGTGCATCAGGCAAATAGTGCGTTAGTAGACGAGTCTGTTAGTACGTCAGGCAAACAGTCCGTCAGTCCACGAGTCTGTTAGTACGTCAGGTAAACAGTCCGTCAGTCCACGAGTCTATTAGTACGTCAGACAAACATTTCGTCAGGCCATGAGTCTGTTAGTGCGTCAGGCAAACAGACACCTCTGTGGTACTGCTGTGGAACAACTTACATCGCTACTGGATTATGTGAAAGCACAACGGGATAAATTCCCTGAAGTAAATCCATCAGCACTACATATCAGCATGAGCGTAACCGTGTCGTACAGCGCAGTGTTGGGCGGAAGTGATCGGTTTCGTATAGAAACATTTAATATAATTTGTGACAAATTGGTAGCATGCCTTACTCACAGACTTGCAGCATATGAAGTGATATGCAAGCGTTTCAACGTCATAACAAATACTTGGGAAATGGTAGAAAAACTTCAGCATTGAGAATAGAATTTCAGCATTGAGAACAGAAGCAGAACAGCTTGCAACGTATTATCCAAATGACATTAATGCAGAAACGTTTCCAAACGAGTCTGAGCTGTTTTATTGCCTCTTACGGAGAAAGGAGAACAGGAGAACAGTACAACAACACCTCAACAATGCCTAGAGATTCTTTTAATCAAAGATCTACAATATGTGTTTCCCAATGTCGTGGTAGCCCTCCGGTTATTCTTAACAATCCCGGTGGCAAATTGTTCAGGGGAAAGATCATTTTCTAAACTGGCTCGAATCAAGAACACACTTCGGTCCACTATGGCACAACAGCGGACCGAGGCATTGGTCTTATTGAGCGCAGAAAATGATCTTCTCCAGGAACTAACATTTGATGACCTTATTGCAAACTTTGCAAGCAATAAAGCCTGAAAGAAGATCTTCGCATAATGTGAGATCAGCTGTCTGGCTTATCACATAGTGCTCATATGTATATCAACAACACATAGATGTGACAGGTGATGTGTTGCATAAAACCTATTGCCAAATAATTGTCAGTAGATCAGCAAAAGACCGGCTTATGCAGTGGTCTTGAGAAATGTCCATTTACAGACCAAGAAAAGACAATTTTGAAAATTTTTCCCTGGAATGACTGGCTATCGAGCCAGCCATTCCAGTGGTTATTTTTCAAAAACATTTTTCTTGCTCTGAAAATGGACATATTCTATAAGGACCCAATCATTTTCATGAATATGAGATGGTGCTAACTTTAAATGACACTATAGGTTGAATAAATGTAGCATTTGTTTGTAAAAAATGTGCCTAATGACAATTAACAGATTTGTTACGAACTGGTCAAATTGCTTCCATGTCATTTGGAATGGCGACACCACATACTCCTAGACCCTCAAACATCCTACCTATTTTTGGGAGAAAATAAGCGGAAGTAGAAAAGATTCCCGCTCAAGCAAAGGTCAATATTTACCCCCAAATATGTAGGAGAAGTAATCTGAGAGCATCCATATTTCAGAATTGTCTTGGACCACCCGTCTTCCCAGGGCCCCCAGGACACTTAATACCCCTGCCCTTTATATGCAGGGGAATTAAAATGTTGCAACGCCATGAGTCAGAGAAGCAACCGGAAGTCAAAATAGTGTTAAATGTTTTGCATAACACGAGTAATATTTCTGTATGACCAGACTTCAACATTTCATTTAGAATCAGATCGAAAGCAGGTGTTTTACCTGATTTAAGATTCACTGTTGCTTTAGATATTTCATCGCAAGAAATAGAATCATATTCACTAAAAGATGGTTCTAATTGGCCCGCGTGTATTCAGCTCCTGCTGTAGAAATTCAATCTAATTAGTGTCTGGGAAAACCAGGGATCATTATATAACCATAAAATTATTAAATTATTTCCGTACGCGATCAAGAATGAATACATTTCTGCATGGACAGGGCACATAAAGGACTCCAAGAAAACCCCTAAATTGCGCTGTTATAAGCTTTGGAAAGATAATTTTAATCCTGAAAACTATATTTTCTCAGAGCCCATACTTTCAAAGCGCAGATAATTTTCAAAGCTAAGGCTCAACGCTCATTGTCTGCATATCGAAATAGATAGACACTGTTGGCCCGAGATACCTGTCGAATCCCGGTTCTGTAATCGTTGCAATCGAAATAAAGTAGAAGATGAGAGACACTTTGTCTTCGAATGTCTTACATTCCAGGAAGCTAGATGTTCTAACTTTGATTCTTTAAATGAGCACGATAAATTTATCTTTTTAATGTCATGCAATCGTGGCTCATCAGACATATCTAAAATGATTCTAAGATTTGTCAACGTCATTATGGAGAAACGAAATGCCTTGAGGTACCTAACGAATGACGAATTTAACTCAACCATAAACATTTAAAAGTCCGTCAAGTTTACAGATCCTTTGAATGGTTAATTACTATCTAATGAATATTCTGGTGGGCATTTTGAGGCTAGTTCGGCTGGTTGTTGGTGCACTGGTAGATCGCAATGGCGCCCGCTCTGGTTAGCTTAAAAATACTCAGCACTCAGCAACCTAACTGTATAGTCACCTTGCAAAAGGGAATTCTGTGACCTCATTGTTCAAAGTACATAAATCGATTCAAACACACTCAAAACGTGGGCGGGGCTTAGCTGCAAATATTCGGTGCATAACTTGATATGGATCAATCTTTTGCAGAAGTTGATCCGGTTGTGGACGCGATTTGCTCAAAGTACATAAATCGATTCAAACACGCTCAAAACGTGCGCGGGGCTTAGCTGCAAATATTCGGTGCATAACTTGATATGGATCAATCTTTTGAAGTAGTTAATCCGGTTGTGGACAGGATTTGCATAATGCTTTGTATAATATGTATATATTTAATTAAGTAGTGTTTATTTATTGATATAGGACCTATAGTTGTTTTATATATCTTGTTTATGTATACAGTTGTACTGGTATTGCCGTATCCTTATGTTGGATTTTTGCAATAAACTATCTATCCATGCATACACTGCACCATCTATAGAATGCCATTTTATAGTAGACACCCAATTTGATGTCAGCCATCACATTAAACAGCACATTTACAAACTAATACAATTCAGAACGGCTCTGTCCCGCTACATTGAATATACTAATATATCCCAACACTCGTACAGTGTTCACTGTGGAACAATTTAAGAATTTCTCTCTAATTGACATTTCGGTTTCAGAGACAATCATCCCATTCAGGTCAACATTGCATAATTGCCCGTCAATTACTGCGGTCAATAGGGGCTTTGTCTAGTAACGTTTTTGAACTATGTAGATAGAACTTCGCAATTACCCCAAGTGCTTTGGGCATTGATGTTGAGCCATGCTCGGGATGGCACTCATTAACCACAGGTCTTCTGAATGGCATACGTTGTCTATTAGATTTATCTTACATTCTGAGAGAACGTAGTGCTCATGTAAAGTATCATTGACAGCAACGGGTTTCAACAGCACAATTTTGACAATGAAATGTACCAAAAAACTGAAGACCAACAATTGCACTGAGAAGACAAAGGGTTTTAAATTAACATAATATCAAGCTTGTTTTCCGGAGTAAATGATACCTTTTATTGACGAATGACCTTTATACGCAACCATGTAACAAAGTCGATTACTGGAATAAATGGGATCCGCGTCACGTCACGTCACGGCCAAGGTCATTTCCGCCGGAGTTGGGATCAATTTTTTATTCGTTAAGTACGCTTCCTGTTCGAGTATCCCAATTAGTTCAAAGCAATTCAATTCCAGGATTCTTAGAATCGATCAATTCTACTTCCGTCCAATTTCATCCAGTTAGATCACCGCAGTACAGGTATAATTGGAATATGTCCGTGGAATCAATACATTTCCTGATTCAGGACGGGCAACGGAGGGATCCCATCTGTTACTCATATATCTTAGGTCATGATGATGATGATGGTGGTGGTGGTGGTTGTGTGGTGGTGATGGTGGTGCTGCTACTGATGATGATGATGATTATGATGATGATCAAATATCCCCACTTCTTAGCCGAGGTTACACTCACATGACGTACGTTTGCCAGCAAATGCTAAAGGTCCAACAGTAGGGCATATATTGAATTTACAATGTAATAAACATTCTGGTGAATATAGTGAAACAGGAAGAAATGGAGGGAGGGAAGGAGGGAACGAAGGATGTAAGGAAGGAAGGCGGGAAGAAGGGAGGGACGGGTGGTGGGAGGGGAGGGATGTGTTGGGGAGGGGCAGGAAAGGGCGAGGAAGAGGGGAGGGGAGCGAGAGAGAGAGAGAGAGAGAGAGAGAGAGAGATAGAGAGAGAGAGAGAGAGAGAGAGAGAGAGAGAGAGAGAGAGAGAGAGAGAGAGAGAGAGAGAGAGAGAGATGACTATAGTCCCAGCAACCCCATGCTAAATGACATCGAGCAGTAAGAGTACCACTACGCAGACTCCAATATGCACATGACAGAATCGTGCCTGGGTCTCATAAGTGACAGAAATACGTGTCTATGAAATGTCCTACCATCCCCGGTGTAGCATAATAAATAGCGACATGCATAACCCATGAGTGATTTACGATAGCCGCTCATCAAATAGTTATTACTAGTAAACATGCCAGTGAATTAACCACGTTGGCAAATAAATATCTATTATATTTTGGAGTAAGAACTAGTCCTCATTCTGTTGAATATTTGTAAATGATTTTACTGAAATCCAGTCGAAATCTTCAGGATGTTTATTAAATGTCATTGATTGGGAGCAGTGTTTTTTGATAACTTTGATACACTGGACAGACACGAGGTTATGTTGTGTCCTCATTATCAAAGTATGCCGCTATATATAACTATTTGAACACGAGATCTCAGAATGTCGATCATCTACTGGCTACTGGCTATTTTGAAACTAATTGACAGGAACCTGTTGCTGCCATAAGCAGCAACAGCTTCCAGTCCAATTTGATTCAAAATATTCAACAGAATAGGTCTACTACTTAAATTGTGATTGCGCTTTTAGAATTCCACCATTGTGGTTCGAATGGTTACTGTTGCAGGAAATAAATTGCATATCCCAGTTGGTATCACCAGGTGACAGTAATGGTGATCATCGTTCCAATCTAAATGGTAATTTCGTCATCACGATCTTCATATATACAGTGCAGGATAATGATGGCATGCCTCTATCATCATCATTATTACTGGCTGTCAATGGCTTATGTTCGTGAATTATTTATAAGTATATTAGGGCGAATATAGCCCGTGGGGGTATCATAAATGCTTAGCTAATGGAGGGTATGTACTAGCGACCCCAACAATCTTGTCGGTAGAGGATGGTGAATTTATATACATACATACCAATACTATTGCGGTTAGGTCCTATCACTCTTTCGCATCCCCGTCCCCTGTTAATCCATAGACAGAGATAATCGTATGGCACACTCCCATTAATCTGAGGTCGGGTATCTCCCAGGAACTCACTCAGCCATCCTACGAAATTGACGCCACGGCAAATATCTCATTCGTAAGTTGATGCCATCTGGGTCGGTCTTCTGTTGTTCGTCAAGTTATAATGTGGAAGACTGGACGCTAATGTTAGACCATTCCTTTTCGTGTGTCAGCCATTTGCTCAACTGTCTGCATCGTCTTCTCGCAGCTTCTAAATGTTCCACGGCAATCCGTAATTGGATTTCATTAAACATAGTACTATATTGTGGGTTGTGTGTGTGTTCTTGGAGATTGTTTGTGTGTAATCTGTGAAGGCTAATATGACAATGCACCTGTACTTCCATTGTTGGTGACTTGGTGTACCTTTCTATGTCCAACTACTGTCGCATATTTGTATGTATACTGTGTACGTGTCTACGCGTATATGCATATCTTCCGTTCCATGGTCACTCTTCTGTTGCTGTCTCATACACGCCCGTGCGCATGCACATGTCTCCCGTATCTGTGTGTTTACGTTCTATGAAGCTGTGGCAATTCCTGTGTCCATATGCATTGATATAATGCTGCACGACAGGAGTTGTATGTCATATTATCATAAACAATGATGCTGATTTTGCACTTGTGAGTGCAGCCCACGAGACATGACTCCGTGACCACACCGTATCACAAAGTTGAAAATACTTCAGAGCAATGCAACAATATGGTATTTTATTGCTTTTTATGCAGCTTTAGTTATTCATGTTAAGAAAAGAACATAAAAACCCCCAAACAATAGCCACTAGCAGACCTAATTATATGTTATTCATAAACCCTACAAGATCATATACCAGATGTTACCAAGTATTTATGTTCTGAATAAACAATCCAAATATTTTCAAATCAATCTGCATGGAATCCAGTAACTGCCAAAGATAGCAACAATGACAAATCACACCACAGGGACTCCTGTCTGGTCCAGCACCCACATGACACCACATCTGCACATCCAATATATATACAATAACAACTATACATGGACTGAATGTGCCCATATGATATGATGTGAAATATGCTGGACCAGACAGAAGCCTCCGTAAATCAGGACCAACACATCATATATAGATATATTATAGTGTTGGAATTTAATTGAAACTTTGAAAACTGAACTCCGAGAATTTACATTTTAAGGTCATTATACAGATAAGCTGTTGATTATTCTAAAACTAATTTAACTTGGAGCTGCTGCGATGTGACATCCTGGTTCCCTTGCGAGGCGAGAGTAATTCACCTTTCCAGAGTACTCACCCATCATATGACGTCATAATGAACTGCGTGTGGTGTACAATGACATCATAAATGAATGACGTCGATAACTACGTCACAAAAGCATATTTGAAGACGGTCTATGTGTTGTTGTACAAATTGTTTGCTTTTACTATTTAATAAATATTCTGTTGAATATTTTGAAACTAATTTGACTGGGCGCTGTTGCTGCCATAGGCAGCAACAGCACCCAGTCACATTAGTTACAAAATATTCAACAGCTTCCATGTACAGTCTTCAGGAAATTGATAGCTAGGGCATTTAGGGATCGATCGATCCCAACACGGCGAGGTGTGGGTGGAGCTTAGCTAGTGATAGGCGGAGCATGGCTAAAAATGGAAAGGTCCATTAACCTTTCTAGTCTTAACTATGCCCCGCCCATCTCTAGCTAAGCTCCACCCACACCTCGCCCGTGTAGCGATCGATCGATCCCTACACTCCCCGACTATCGATTTCCAGAAAACTATACAGGCAAGCTGTTAAATATGTTGAAATCAATTTTACTGTGTGCTGTTGCTGCCTATGCTAGCAACAGCGCCAAGTCAAATTAGTTTCAAAATATTCAACACCATGTTTATTAAATAGTAAAAACATACACACGTAGCAACGCGTAGTCCGTCACCAGTTATGACGTCATTCTACACGTCGTGTAGTTGATTATGACGTCATGTGATCGATGGATAAACTGAAAAGGTTCATTAAAAATAAGGTTTCCTCTGGGCACAAGCAGGATTAGGTGTGCTATGTCCCATTTCATCTACTAGATATACCTTGATAAACCTAATTTTGACCTCGCTAAATTGCATTGAAAATCGCATTTACTAAGCCATGCGCGCAGAGGAAGATACCACTTTCTCATCGTTCCATTGGTTGTAAATCCTTACTGTAATAAATCTTCAATTTCGGGAAAATGGTTCAGATAATACATTACAACAGTGTTGTCATGGAGCCGAGCTGTAAGAATGAACCATGCGGAGGCCAAAGTTTTTAAAAATCCCTTCGCCAGTATCCACCTCGTGGGCACTGCGTTATCCATATTTATGGAACTGCTTAATCCCGTATTATATATTGATACATATTATATCACAACTGTCACAGAGACTCAAAAACAAAATTCGTTTTCTGCGTTACCTTATGGATTTAAGCATTTTGCCATAACATTGGTGAAATGTCAAGATTGCGTTCTGGATGTCAGGCTGCGGCGTCGTTTCGTATGCTAAGGAGAGCTTTTATCAATGCCGTTTGTTAATGATAAATGGGTGTGAAGGAGTAAAGAGGACAGGACATACATTTCTAGCTCTGCCCGGAGTTCCCGCCCAATTCTAGTTACGCCCCTCCCACTTTGCCTGCGGGTTGGAATCGATTTGAAACTTTGAAATCTGATTTCGCAGAATCTAAATTCCAAGATAATACTTATAGGCTACAGGTAAGCTGTTGAATATTTTGACACTGATTTGACTAGGAGCTGTTGCTGTCTATGGAATAAATAGTTACAAGTCAAATTAGTTTCAAAATTTTCAATAGAATGTTTTAAATTATAGATTCAACAAAAACACAATTTAGACACGTTCGTAATAGACTATAGCCACTTTCGTGACGTAAGCACATCAACTTGATTATGACGTCAGTGAACACGTGCCGTATTCGATTATGATGTCAGCTAATTGAGTGGCAGTTCAAATCACCCCCCCCCCCCCCCTTGGCGTGCTGAGGTCAGTAGCAAACGATTTAAACAGACATTTTGTTTTCTATGAAATACCGTTTTACAAGGAGTAATATCCGGACGATATGTTTCTGACAGGCGATTGATGTATGCATATTTGATGTAACTTTCCTTATCATTCGTAGAGACCGGTTACCCCACCACCCCATCCAACTCGGTTACCCAACCACCCCATCCAACTGGTATTATAGAAATGCACGTCCCTGAAGTCTCAAAATCAACCAGATCTACAAATCCCCGGGTTTCGGAGACAATTTCCTGAATTCTACATTTTATGAGTGCTTATCAAACGTCTTGAAAAGCATTTGACCACCAACGGTCATATCGTGTATTCAACCCTCTTACGCCATGCTGTAGCCATAGCTACTGGTCACTTGTCCGTAAGCATAAATCAACATTCAGCCAAATAGTTTTCAAATTACTTTGCGGGCGACTTTATTAATAACAGCATCGCGATCACCATAACTCCTCCAAATACATGACAGTGTCCTATAAAATGAAATTGATGAATATATTTCGTGTTATAATTTTATCTAGTTTATCAACTTTATATCACGTTTCGTCTCGATTTAGGCGAACCCGAATCATTTTTAATAACCAATTTGCTATAAAATTTAGATTGAAAAACTAACTGTCTGATCCGTGATCTAATAAAGTTAAAATATATCTGGAAATCCCCCAATAGGTTTTGGATCAGGGAAAGAATCGTCCAGGTCTCCACGGGCGTTCGATCACGGAATTATTGGCTACGATATAATATTCCCTTTAGCGTTATCTGACACATATTTTGCAAACGGTATTGGCGTACAGTACAGCTCGGAAAGAAGTTGACTTGTTTCCAAAACAAAATAAAACGTACTGTTGCGTAGTTTGAAAATAACTGAATTGGAAGACATTGCTGCCTAAGGCAGTAGTGTCTTCCAATCCAATTATCTTCAAAATATTCAACAGAACATTTCTTACAGCGTGTTCAAAATTGTACAAAGGCTAACTAACATGTTTCTGTTTTGGAAACATTTAAACTTATTTCTGGGATGTACTATTCTGCCAATGATGCCAATACATTTCAGCAAACACGTTTTTAAATTGAACGCAATGCGTCCTCACCTACAGCGTATTAACATTAAACCACAGCGATGAATGTCACAAGATTTTAATGCATCTCTCCGTGGAAGAAATTATATGGGTTTTACGATCACCAATTTCGTAATTTATCGCTTTTCACGGGGGTCTGTATGTGTGTTTTTCTATCAGATATTTACCATATATTGTTTCATAGCAGATGTATCAACATATAATGTCGCGTTATGGCGCAATGTAAAACAATGCATATTTATTGCTAATTTTGTGCTTTGTACGTGATGAACGGGCTGGGGTTCGTAGCGGTGGTGGTGGTGGTGGTGGTGGTGTGCGTGCGTGCGTGCGTGCGTGCGTGCGTGCGTGCGTGCGTGCGTGCGTGCGTGCGTGCGTGCGTGCGTGCGTGCGTGCGTGCGTGCGTGCGTGCGTGTTTGTGCGTGCGTGCGTGCGTGTGTGTGTGTGTGTGGGGGGGGGGGGGTTAGCGGACAGATTGGCAGAGAGCTGCTGGGTTGGGTTTGGACTTGGGTGGGTGGTGGTATGAGGGTTGCGGGAGGGTGGGGATGGGTACTGAGTGATTTGTTTGTCAAAAAAATTCATTCTGTATAATGTTTGGATGGCATTTCTAGTTTATTCACATCGCTACCGTCGTACATCCGCAATTTATGCTGTCACGTGATGAGGCTTTAAGCGCCGCAGTCACGTGCAAAATATGTGTATTACAACCAATCTAAACTAGAGGCGTAGCTTCTACGGGAATACACCTCTAATGTATTGACCGGCCATTTTGTTACGTCACCGCAACGACTAGACTGTTACACAGACTCCACTTCGGTGACCATACATATCGGGACCAAGTCCATCTCCGTAGCGGACTGTAACAGGAACGCTATGGATCGTGTTGATTTTGGTATCATCTCAACCTCTGTATCACGAGTTTAATACAGACATTAAAATGGACTTGATCCACCCGGTGGTTCGTGTGATATCAGTATCCACGCAACGTCAGCAAATTCTTGACCTCATTTTGTGCGCGACAGACGGGCGGCAGATTTGAATTTTAGGACAAAATCAAAGGGACTATTTTTCTGTTAACTACTTGTCATACAGACTACTATAGGCTTTATATCATCTCGTTTTACGTGAATTAATAGTGTCTGGTATGAGGAGAGTAGCGCTCCCGTCCTTTTAAGTTTCAATTCTCTCTACCACCATATTCTGGTGGAAATCACTACGCCAATGGCTACTCAATACATACGAGCTACTTTTTTCGATCTCGAATCGAAGGAGATCTCGCGAGATACGAATGTATTACAACCTTAGCCATCTGTCATTCGTTCATCCTCACGTGTAAGCGCACACAAATAGTTAAATTATTCATGAATAGACGAATCAATTTCTAGCTATGCCTCGCCCATTTTAATTAATCTCCATCCACACTTTGCGCATTTTGGAATCAATTTAAAACTTTCAAAACCGGAATTCCCCGTATCTTAATTTCAAGGTAACTACACCAGTAAGCTGTTGAAACATCTTGAAATTAATTTAAAAGCTCTCAATCAAATTACTAAATTAATCAAAAACATACAATTCGTACACTTTCCTGGTACGCTTAGAATTTCGTGACGGAGATACACCATCTTGCCTGTGACGTCAGCTAACACGTGACGTATTCGTTATGACGTCAGATAATTGATTAACAGACAGGAGACCTAATGACATCGCTTATGGACCACTTAGTGGCACCATATGTTAGTAAACTCGTGTTATTCTCGAAAGTCCATCTGGAACACAAGATCTTTAGGGATTATAAGGGATTAGTGTGATCCCCTCCCGAGAGTTACATCACGAACACATATTTGTGGATCAGAGGATTTTGCTGTTGTTATCCGCCTTGGGAAATGTATGATGTTATTTTCCCATTAAGCGCAGACAGCGCTCGTCTATATGGAAATTATTACGTAAGTGTTTTATTATTCCCTGCAAAATTTGCGAAAACAGATTTTTGATGATGATGACGATTTTAACCCTTTAACACTTAAATTTCTTCAAGAAGATGTCAATTTTCTTATAGAAAATATCTATTTGCAGACCAAGAGAAGCTTATTTTTGAAAATCTACTACTGGAATGACTGGCTCGGTTATCGAGCCAGTCATTCCAGTGGTAAAATTTCAAAAGTAGGCTTCTCATGGTCTGCAAATGGACATTTCTCAGGACCAGTGCTGAAGCCGTTTTTGGCTGATATGAGTGTTAAAGAGTTAAGGTGGGTGATGAGGAGGTGGTTGGGGTGGGGGTGGGTGGGTGGGTGGGGGGGGATGGGGGGTGCATATTAGGGGTGTGGGGGGGGGTGTGTGTGGGTGTGAGGGTGTGTGAGTATGGATACAACCACAACGTCGAGGACAATAATACATTGATGAAATATATGATGCGCATTTCGATGATGCATTCTGGTCTAGAATGAATAATGTTTCGCCAAGGAATTGGTGGTAATTGGTGTGGTAATTTAATGATTGATCTATGTTTGTGGCGTTGTCGTGGTGATTAGGGCGTGGTCTGGAGGGAATATGGAAAAATAGCTGATTTGATTATTGATTGATTGCTTGCTCATTTCTAAATTGATTCGATATGTTAATAGAACACACCAATTAGTTAGTCGTTGCTTCGTCTAATTGAACCAATGGCCATTAATTACAAACTACATAATTTAAGCTATCAATTAATTAATTGATTAATTAATTAATTAATTAATTATTTTGTTGATGGATTAACTGCTTACCTGTTAACCCTTTCAACCCTTGAAGTTACAGTCTCTCAACTTCAATACAACTATACATGAAAGCTGATTCAACAACTCACAGTCGAATTAGTTTCAAAATATTTAACAGAATATTCCATACATTATACAGAATTTGCCATTTCTAGTATATATGGGTTAATTTGGTCCATATACAGATAACGCAGATTACTGGGCCGATGCTGGGCCGATACCGTGCCGATTTTCGATAAGCTGCGTTATCAGGGTGGCTGTAACAGCGTTCAGTTAGGTAGTTATCAAAATTTTCAGCTATAAATGACTACGACATGCGGTGTTTACGTCGAACAGAAATCATAACACGTACGATTTTTGCATTATGGGAAGGTATTCCCAACTTCCAACTACAACTATACGTCATTGTAATAAATGACATGTTCGACTAGTTGACCTTTGCTAACTATAATTAACCATTTGTCAGACGAACGCGTTCTTTTCGGACCGGTGTTCCGAAAACAGTGTGTTTGACTACCGACTAGTTAATCATAGTTATTCAGTGGAATCCGTCGTCCAACGCAGTATTGGGAAGCGCATTGATTTGAATATTATACTGGATAACGCGGCTTATCGAAAATCGCCACGGTATCGGCCCAGCATCGGCCCAGTAATCTGCGTTATCTGTATATGGACCAAATTAACTCATATATACCAGAAATGGTTCGGGCAACAAGCAAATGATCTTGCCATTGTTATTTGAACTCATTTCTGTACTTTTCCCACGAATATGGTTGGACGTATATGGTGTGAAGACACTGGCATCAATACACTGTGATTAACTCTCGGAGATTCACGAGACTGATGGTAATCGTGTGGTCTAGTGGGGCTTCTGCCATGGATAGAGAGCCGGACGCATGTTTCATTATAAAGCCTTGGCCATTACTGCATGTAGGCCTGTAGTTACAGAATGCTATCAACAGAATGTCTCAAGTCAAACAACTGCGCGATTGATCTCAGGCCGCACATCGATGGTTCTTTGCCTTTAATGACTAAATCTATTCAAAATATTTATATATTTACTTTTTGAATGTCTATTTGCAGGCCAAGAGAATACTATTTTTGAAAATTTATCACTAGAATGACTGGTTCGATTATCGAGCCAGTCATTCTAGTGGAAAATTTTCAAAAGTAGTCTTCTCTTGACCTGCAAATGGACATCCCTCAAGACCACTACAGAGGCCTGGTTTGGCTGGCTTCGTCGTTAAAGAGTTAAATACGGGTGGCCGGTTACGCGTTTCCAATGTACGTGTGCACGCACATGCATGTGCATGTTTACATTTCACACACACATATCGGCTGCGCTTAAGTGTGCTCATCTGCATATGAGCACGTATGTACGCGTAGTAGCGCGCATACGTGTGTGCGCGCGAGAAAGAACTTATTTCTACAACATAGTAGGGACATCCAATCTAGAACAAACAATTAAATGTACTCAGTTAAGTAGCTACACTCCAATCTTCCATAGAGAGCACATGACCTTTGGTGCCCACAGATCGTGGTTCTTTACGACAGGTGGTCTTAAGATAACATGTCTTTAAGAACCAAAATCTTTTGGCTCCCACATGCACATTTTCCTTACCGGTACATTGAATTAATAGACTACACATAAATGCTGACTGAGTGTTTGCGGGCCATACAGTGGCCGTTTTAGACAGGGTTTGCTGTACGCCATTCATACCCCGCTTCATCAGCTATAGATATGGATCGGTGGACAATGGTCAATATTTTGGCAACAAACATTCATTAATATGGAAATGATGACTGGTTTGCTTAGTACGAAATATTATATGACATGAAAATCTAGAGCGCGCCCCCCGGAGAAAATACAATTGTGTATTTTGATGAGGTGATGTTTTGTGAATGCCACTCTGTGATAATCAACACTAGCTAAGAGACAATCCTATAATGGTTCAACGAACGAGATGGTGCTTCACGCACGCACGCACGCACGCACGCACGCAGATTGAATGTGGCTTACTTGCGCCCCACCGCTGCGTTTTTATTATAGCTACCAATCATTTGTATGCATAAAGTGGCCGACAATCCATATCTCATTACCCGGCATGCATTGCATGTCCGGATCAGTTTCTCATTAAGGGACAAATTGAATTTCATCTCAGTTCATCCCATAGCTATCCCTAATTAACGCCGATGATCCCCGCGAGCATTGCCGCGCTCTACACGCGCGCACTGATCTCATTTATAGGGTGTGAAAAGCCCGCGCGATGGACTCCCATTTCAAACATGCAGTGACAACAAAAGATAATCTCAAGGGTAGTCGATAGGCCTATATGCTGCGGATGCATGCGGTTGGTTATTATTGCTTTGGACATGGATAATCTCAAGCTATATTCAACTGACTAACAAAATTGCGATCCGAGTTTCCTTAATGTGATAGTGAAGCCGTTAATGGTCAAGAATGGTCACCGAAATTCTAAACTTGTGATTGGAGAATGTCCATTTGCCGGCCAAGAGAAAACTGCCTTTAATTTGCCACTTAATCCTTTATGTGTCACCCGCGCCTCAGAGCATTAACAATACTACTTATATCAATCAAACAGTTTAATGGTCAACACTTTTCACGAAAATTTTATATTTGAAGACTTTTTTTTTGTGGTAAATTTACCCCTGAAATGTTTGACCGGCTTGCCCATTAAAGGGAGTAGGGGCGGTGTGTGTGCGTGCGTGCGTGCGTGCGTGCGTGCGTGCGTGCGTGCGTGCGTGCGTGCGTGCGTGCGTGCGTGCGTGCGTGCGTGCGTGCGTGTGTGGGGGTGATGGCAAAGAAAATTCAAACTTTGGCTACCCAGTATCCATTTGCAAGTCAAGAGAAGAGTATATTTTTGAAAATTTACCACTGGAATGACTGGCTCGGTTACCGAGCCAGTCATTCCAGTGGTTAATTTTCAAAAATACTATTCTCTTGATCTGCTAATAGACAATCCTCAAGACCACTGCAGTGTTGTTTTGGTCAGTTTGACCATTAAAAGGTTAAGTTGACACAAGAGGAGTTAAATAGCTGACCCGATTATCCAGCAAACCATTCATGTGAGAAATTTATTTATCAAAGTGTAACCTCATCAAAAACATACGTTTCAAAAGCTTTCCTCACGACCCATTGCCACTTGCGCAATGGACCTATGCCATTTTGATTGTGATGTCAGCCAACATGTGACGTATTTAATTATGACGTCAGATACGGGAGAGACAGATCGGATCCCTTCATTTTGTCAATATATTTAATGCAAGCAATGCAATAGCCATTTCCAGTTTATGTATGATGCATGATTACTGTATTCTGCGGCTGTAGTAGTAGTAGTAGTAGTAGTAGTAGTAGTAGTAGTAGTAGTAGTAGTAGTAGTAGTAGTAGTAGTAGTAGTAGTAGTAGTAGTAGTAGTAGTAGTAGCAGTAGTAGAAACATCCTACAGCTGCAATCAGTCCTTCTCTGCGGTGACGTTCTCTCTTGGCTTTGTATTTGCTGGGCTCCTATTTTCAGTTTATCCATCCATTATATGACGTCATAATCAACTACGTGACGTGTAGGATGACGCCATAATCAATTACGTCATTCAATTACGTCATGAATTAGATAGGCTCGTCACGAAGACTTAATTGATGACGGACAAAGCGTTGTTGTACGAATTGTATGTCTTTGCTATTTAATGAACATACTGCTGAATATCTTGAAACTAATTTTTTTCTGGATTTTTGATAGGCGGAGAGTTCAGGGATCGATCCCGACACGGGCGAAGCGTGGGTGAAGCTTAGATAGAGATGACCGTGGCATAGGCTATATCACTAGACCACTTTGTCAATGCACATCGATTCAACACTGTCAATGATTCGCATTGCCTCTTGACTAGGCCTATAGCACACGTTTGCTGTGCTTATGGATGGATTCACTTCTAGCGATGCCACGCCCATTTACAGCTAAGCTCCGCCTACTCTATATGCCGATTGGATTCACTTGATATTCTTTGAACCCTGAATTCCCAGTATCACAAATTCAAGGTAACTAGAGGTACGTTGATGAATATTTTGAAATTAATTTGACTGAGCAACATCTCCATGTCAAATTAGGTGCAAAATATTCAAATCAATAGAATGTTTATTACATTGTAATTCATCAAAAACTTACAATTGAGACACTTTTGTGACGGACTACGCCATTCTGATTGTGCCGTCAGCCAACATGTGACGTACTTCAATATGGCGTCAGATAATTGATTGACAGATCGGATCCTTCCATTTAGTCAATATGTTTAACGCTAGCATTGAAATGGCATAATTCTAGGAATATAATTACAGTAGTCTATAAACCCACGCGCGGTGGGAGCCAATGTAAGGCAATATAATTACATATGTGTTACGCAAGGCTGTATCGACTATGACAAACAAATTGCAATTTGATCAAGTTAATGACGAATAAATCCCGTAATGGCCTTATCCCGTGGTCAACTAATCCATATGCACTGGTCAATTGACCTGCCACTAATCAGCTCGTTATACGCCCTAACCCCCTCAAGCGCCACCCCCCCCCCCAGCTCTCTGATCAGTCAACGTGGGGGTGAGAGTGGGTAATTTTAATTTGTGAAATAATCCGATAGAGGATTTTAGATTATTCGAAATAATTAATACTTTAAACCTTTTTAATTTTATTATTATTATTATTATTATTATTATTATTATTATTATTATTATTATTATTATTATTATTGTTATTATTATTATTATTATTATTATTATTATTGTTATTATTGTTATTATTATTATTATTATTATTATTATTATTATTATTGTTATTATTATTATTATTATTATTATTATTATTGTTATTATTATTATTATTATTATTATTATTATTATTATTATTATTGTTATTATTATTATTATTATTATTATTGTTATTATTATTATTATTATTATTATTATTATTATTATTATTATTATTGTTATTATTATTATTATTATTATTATTATTATTATTATTATTATTATAATTATTATTGTTATTATTATTATTATTATTATTATTATTATTATTATTATTGTTATTATTATTGTTATTATTATTATTATTATTATTATTATTATTATTATTATTATTATTATTATTGTTATTATTATTATTATTATTATTATTATTATTATTATTATTATTATTATTATTATTATTATTAATATTATTATTATTATTATTATTAATAATTTAATTTTAACTGTTTTAAACATTTCACAGATGAACACGTATATGAACATACCTAGGACCGTCTACTTTAGGCCCTAAACGCTTACATACCAGAAACAATTGTTAATGATGTAATTGTAAGGAATATTATGTTGAATATCTTGAAACTAGTTTGACTGGAAGCTGACCTGTATAGTTATTTTGAAATTGAAATTTTGGTAATTCAGAATTTAAAGGGTTATGCCATTATTAATTGTTAGGTGTCTTGAATGAAACCGGCTCTGAATGTAAATGAAACACTGTTGCTGAAAGCTGTTGCTATCGTTGAATATTACCGGGGACCGGTTATCAAGACAACGGAACCCAGTTAATACACATAGATATTTTAAAGTAAGATTTAGTAAGATTCATAGACCGGATTTGATCAGAATTCTTAATTTATAAGAAACTTTTGTGTGTTTGTATCAGGAACGCGTGTTTACTATTTAGACAACACCAACCCTATGATTAGTTAAATATTAACCCGTATACGATCGATATTGTTATTCTTAAATCGATTTCTCCTCATGATTTCGATCAGTAGGGATTAGCGCTAAGCTGAATGTAATATGCCTGAGGCGAGGATAACAGGACAGCTAATCCTGGCTGATGAAGGGAGAGGAGAATGGTGTGTGGGGTGTGTGGTGGGTGGGTGGGGTGGAATGAGAGAAACAGATGGTAGACGGGTAGTGAAGGCGGGAGAAGGGATGGAGAGAGGGGTGGGTGGTGGGGGGGGGCGAGGGAGCGAGAGAGAGAGAGAGAGAGAGAAAGGGAGAGAGAGAAAAATTGGAAGGGTGTATGTGTATACCACACATGTGTGTTGATGACACCACAGTAAAGGAGATTGCTTCCTCGTAGGAGAAGGGTTCGCCTAGATCTGAATGAAAGAATTTTACAGCTCATGTCTTCTTTTAAAAAACTTTCAGTCAAGAAATGTTCACACCACAACTGAGACGACGACGACTAGGACGACGACGACGATGATGATGATCTAAAATGATATAGATGATCAATAATACAAGAAAATTACCCGCCATCTATCACAATTCAATACCAATTACTTACTGATAATGCAGGATTACACAAATACGAATAAGCATGGATTCCGACGTCCAAAAATCGGCCAATTTGTCTCCTTACGATAACAACAACAGTCAAAAATCAATTATTCATCGGGTTTCAAAGACTCAACGACATAATTGAGACCCGTGGAGGAGTATGATGCATATTTGTCACCTTTAGAAATTTACTGATTGAGGCAACCGTCTATAAACATACTATGATTACTTCTTAATGTCCTGGGATGCATGTCTGATGGCGACTGATGTGCCAAAGTTTGTCTCAATGTGCTTTTTATAGTGTCTTTCTGCCCATAAAGACAGTTTAATGGACGCTATACAGTTAAAGATTGTCCGATTTCCAGGTATATTTGGATAGGAATTTGCCATGTTATAGCCTCTGGAGAGAGCGTGTGGTAAAAGCCTTCTCGTCTCTCTCATGGAATCGTAAAAACGAGATTCTCTCAGTTTAAGAATTCGTGGCACAATCAACGCTCAGTGTGGTAAACAGAGATAGCTCATATCGAACGAAAAATGCTAATTTTCGGATAGAGAGAAGATACACTTGAAAGAAATCAACTAATATCGCTGAGCGAAAGAGGGCCCTGCATACACATTAATGTTAATTGTTGTCAATAGAGGCACCTGTTCTGTCAAGTATATAACGCTATAGTCAAATACGTCACATGCTTGCTGACATCACAACCAAAATGACGTATGTTCGTCACGATGGTGTAGGCCTATGACTAATTATTGTATATCTTTAATCAATTTACATTTTGGTAATCATTTTGTTGATTATTTTAAAACCAATTTGAAAGGGAGCTCTTGCTGTCATAGGCAGCACCAGCCCTCGGGTCTTATTAGTTTCAAAATAGTCAACAGCTTAATTGTATAGTTACATTGAAATTTAGATTGTGGCAATTCAGATTTCAAGGTTTCAAATCCTCTCCAACACACGTAACACGTAGGCGGAGCTTAGCTAGAAATGGGCGGGACATAGCTAGAACAAAATGCAGAAACCAAACGAAACTAATCTGTACGATTCCAGGCCATTTAGAGTGAATTCTGCCTGAAAACAACCACCTTTAACCTTCTCACAACGATGCCGGCCAAAACCGGCTTCTGTAGTAGACTTGAGGAATGTCCATCTGCAGTCCAAAAGATTATTTTTGAAAATTTACCACTGAAATGACTGGCTCGGTAACCGAGCCAGTCATTACAGTGGAAAATTTTCCAAAAAATATTCTTCTCTTGGCCTGCAAATGGACATTCAATAAGTCAATATTTAGATTTTTTGAACAAATTGAGCAATCAGCTGGTTAATAGGTACACGCAGCACTAGTCACTAATGGCAGATGATATCCTAATCCAAACTAGCCGTTATTTCCAAGGTAGGAGCTTCTCACAAGTGTATTTTGGAGTCACGTGATGGCTCAAATGTTAGATGGTCTCTCAAATAGTTTTGACTCTATTTGTTTCACGTTCTAGTAAAGCTCTTATGCTCATATTATGATGAGAATAATTTTAGAGAATGCTATTGATTCCAGGGAAACGAACCCACAACCAACGAAAGCCTTATAGCCCACACACGCCACCACTACGACACCAACACATGTCTAAGTCTATGTCTGAGTATCTGATACACCGTGGAATTCTGTCGTAGCTGATTTCTGACCGTAATTACTGTAACTGGCGAGTAGTTATTTATTTACGTGCATTAATTCCAAGGATTTTCTATCTATTTGTGGGCAGGGAGCGAAATAAAAATAGTTCGACTGTTTTATGAACAGAATGGTCCGTGGTCAAGGACTGCACCGCTGGATGTTGGAATTTCAACACACGCATTCGAATGTCCGTGTGATGTACACCAACAACGACAACAACGACGACGACGACGACGACGACGACGACGACGACGACGACGACGACGACGACGACAACAACAACAACATTAATCCAATATTTAAAACCACAATAAGACCCTTCACATCGTATTACAATACATGCCATCACCCTTTAAATTAATTCATGAATGACTTTAAGTGAGCCCTCCTCACGCGCTGTGCATGTATATACGCTAGATGGCTTGCTCAATGGAATTGTTCCATGCGTGTGACGTACACATTTCGTGCACATACTTTATTGTGACGTGTCAGTCCTGTCGCAGAATGTGTGAGAGAAGGATTCTATCCGAATAAAAGGCCTACTGTCCAGGTGTCAGTCGGGTGATAATTGTCACAGAAAGTCAAATGACAATTTCCGCTGTGTTGAAATGGTCAGGAAAGTCAGGGGATAGAGGCGGAGACAGGGATTGCATTACGAAAGGTCGTGCTTATGTCAACTGTAAAATGGCTAAATCATTTGATACATGTTGGTAATGGAGGGATCGGATCTGTTGCCCAAGAAGCTGACATCATAATCAAATACATCACTTATTTGTTGATGTTATGAACCAAAATGACGTAAGGTCATAATGAACGCGGCAACTGCCCGTCACGATAGTGCCTGTCTTTGGTGAATGTGCAATTTAATAAACATTATGTTCATTATTTTGAAACTAATTTGACTGGGATATGTTGTTGCCATATGCAGCAACTGATACTATTCAAATTAGTTTAATATATTCAACAGCTTACGTGCTTTGAAATTAGGATGCTGGCAATTCAGGGTTCATGTATTAAGATCGATACAAATGCCCGTACAAAGTGGAAGAAACTTAGCTAGAAATTGGCGGCGCATAGCTAGAAAGGGGTAGTGCATTAGCTAGAAATGGGAGGCGCATAGCTAGAAATAGGCGGCACACAGCTAGAAATTGGTGGCGCATGGCTAGAAAGGGGGCAGCACATAGCTAGAAATAGGCGGCACACAGCTAGAAATGGGTAGTGCATTAGCTAGAAATGGGAGGCGCATAGCTAGAAATAGGCGGCGCATAGCTAGAAAGTGGTGATGCATAGGTAGAAAGTGGAAGAAACTTAGCTAGAAAGGGGTGGCGTATAGCTAGAATAGGCGCAGCATGAGTAGAAATGGGCGGCGCATAGATAGAAATTGGCGGTGAATATCTAGAAATGGGTAGCACATAGCTAGAAGGGGGCGGTACAAAGCTAGAAATGGACGACACATAGCTAGAAATGGATAGTACATAGCTAGAAATGGATGGTGCATATCCAGAAATGGCGGCGCATAGCTAGAAATGGATGGCGCATATCCAGAAATGGCGGCGCATAGCTAGAAATGGGCGGAGTATATCTAGAAATGAGCAGTCCACAGTTAGAAATGGGCGGAGCATAGCTAGAAATTGGCAATCCATAGTTAGAAATGTGCGGTGCAAAGCTATAAATGGGCGAAGCATAGATACAAATGGGAGTCGCATATCGAGATATGGATCCATCTCTTGTTTTGAGAATTCTGACAGTAATCATTGGATATATACTTATTAAGCCATGTTATTTGTTACGGAAACTGAGCTCCACACACCAGCAAGCAGCGTCAATGCTAATTTTAAATACAAGTTATTGCAATTAAAGAGCAATTAGTATCATTGACCAGAGCATGTCATTGGCAAGTGACTTATAGACGGATCCATTTCTAGGCATGCCACGCCCATCTTTAACTAAGATCCGCCCACTTTGGACTTTTGTCGGAATCAATAGTTTTTTATATACGTTGAACAGCGAATTACCAGAAACACAATTCCACGGTACCTATAGTAGGAAAGCTGTTGAAAATATTTAACAGAATGTTTATTAAATTACAAATCCATCAACGACGTACAAATTGTCCGCTTGACGGACTTTTCGAGCTTCATGACTGGGTTATTATGATTGTGACGTCGGCCTACATTTGCCGTAACTAATCATTACGTCATAGACTTGATTGACAGACCAACTCCTTCAATTGGACGCTGGTCTCCTGCCTTTGAGTTGTCGTAAGAATGTTGCCATCATGAGAACTGTTGCTTAAAGATAGCAACGTCCTTCAGCAACAGTGATATCAAGACAGGTATGATTTATAAACTTGCAGTCTACTGTATTATGGAAACTGATACTTCGTTATCGAACGGATTATGGCCAGTCCAAAGAGGTAACGGCCGGCCACTTATATCAATATGCCAGATAAACCTGATTGAGTTCGACTCTTTGTATTCAATAAAGTCGAAAACTTACTCGGCATTCATACGAACCCTTGATCGTTATTGCCATACCAAGTGCTTCAATGGATGGGATTACGAGCACGAGACCGAAAAATCCTATAACAAAACCGACAATCAAAACTGAACAAGGTTCTGTAACGACAATCGAAAATCAATTACTGTCGCGATAGTGATCGCTAGTGAATTGGAAACAAACTTTTAACCCAGAGGGTATGGCGACGTTGGGAGACATCGCCTGTGATATAGGCACCGGCGTTTCGTTCATTGTATCACGTCCTGTCGTAATTGTTGGTCAGTTGTGGTGGAATGTAAAGTCCTGTTTAGAAATGACGATATACAATACGGCCTATAAATAAGTTTAAATGTTTCCGAAAGTAAACCAGAAACGTCTTCGTCAGAACAATTTTTAACCCGTTGCAGGAAATGTTCTGTTGAATGTTTTGAATATAATTGGATTGGAAGACATCGCTGCCTAAGGCAGCAATGTCTTCCAATCCAGTTATGTTCAACATAATAAAGATATTTCTGAGCCGTACTGTATCCCTATGGTATATGGTAATTACAGAATAATAATAGCAATATTTATGTCCAACACGGAGCATAAATTCTTCCGTATGTTTGAAGAGGGGGGTTACGTAGATCCGACAAAGGACAGCAGAGGATACTATATTAAACCAACTGTCATCATTACCAGGAGAATAAAAGGCCAACTCATTATTGGAGTAATTTGGACCTAACCTACATCACGAGTTCCATTCAATATCTGAAGATTACTATCATTATTCGCAGAGAAAGTATTGGTGCTGTGCTGTTATAATTTTGGTGGTTGTTGTCGGGTGTCCAGGACACGATAGATTTACAAAAGTTAAAGCATTTCATTATTAATTAAAATTAAATATTCAATTGTAAATTTTGTAAATTATTAATCATAATGATTTTCTTATTCGATGTAAGGTGCGGTATATTATCTTATTATTGATGAAAACGTGACTGGAATACGTAAAGATATTTCAACAGATATAAGCATCACGTTACCAGCATATATACACATTTTTGTGAGGACAATGTTAAAGAACGTGCCATATACCTAGTAATAGTTCCTCGATGGTGTACTACTGTTCACAACATTTATGGGGTAGCTTCTACTGCAAGAAAGTGCACTGACCAGGTGAGTATTGGATTGGGTCATATATCGTCTAAACTGCCATAACCTCTTCATGACGAAGACGGCCAGAAAAGTCCTTTGCATTGGTGTTATGGAATACCCATCTGCAGGACAAGAGAAGACTACTTCTGAAAATTTACCACTGGAATGACTGGCTCTATAACCGAGCCAATCATTCCAGTAGTAATTCTTTCCAAAATCGTCTTCTCTTGGCTAGTAAATGAACTTTCAATAAGTGAATTGTTTGTTTTCTTTGTCAATTTCCAAAATGGTTTATTTTTTAGGAAATGATTTGGCCATTAAAGGTTGAATTACTAGAATATTCGTTACATAATTTGTCGCTTCTGGTCTGGAGGAGGTCAAGGGTTAATACAGATGGTTCTAGGTATATCCAGATACACCTGTATCCATCAGTGAAATCTGCCTGATTCATCTCCATGTTATATAGTTTCACCTTCAATCTTTATTATCCAGAATGGGGTTGCTGGCTATGAGAGAGGCTGGAATTTGTGATAGGGTATAACAGCGTTTCCAGCCACTTTGGAAATCATAAAAAACCACGAAAATAAGTTTCCATCTTTCCAGTCATTCAAAATGCAATGAATTTGAGAAAAAACCCCAAATATCAGGGAAACATATCAGTGATCCAGAAGGGGAGATGTTCGCGCGTTTGTGTGCATCTTGTAGCACGTGGCTAAGTTGTGTCCATGGCTAAAAATTGAGAAAGATTAAAACAACCTCGCTAAACTGAAAATACTTCGTATCGAGTTTGGAAATTTCTCAGGGAAACGTCAGGGAAAACTTGTTTTGATATAGTTCTTGGAAGCCTGTTATAAACAACAGTAAATGTAGATCTTATTGACAGCTGGCAAATGGGCTAGTATGTGTATGGTAGGATCTTATACAGGTTGATATTACATATTTACACTCGAAACATGACTCAAAGCTGACATTCAAAATGCACTTTCTTTCGACGTGAAATGAGCACTGACTAAGCTCAAACATTTTGTTTTACCGTTGCCGTTTTAATGCTAAAGACGGTTACAAGCGGTATCTGCAGTGGTCTTGAGCAATGACCATTGGCAGTACAACAGAAAATATTTTTTGTAAAAATTCCGCGGTAATTGAGTAATCCAGTTTTAGCTATGCCTCGCCCATCTTTAGCTAAGCTCCACTCACACTTCGGCCGTGTTGGGATCGATCGACACCTGATCTCCCTGTCTGTCAATTTCCAGAAAACTATACTGGCTATTTAATATTTTGACCCAATATATATAAATATTAAATAGCCCGTATAGTTTTCTGGAAATTGACAGACAGGGAGATCAGGTGTCGATCTATCCCAACACGGCCGAAGTATATATATATATATATATATATATATATATATATATATATATATATATATATATATATATATATATATATATATATATATATATATATATATATATATATATATATATATATATATATATATATATATATATATATATATATATATATATATATATATATATAAATATAATCCCTCCATGCAACGGAGCTATTTAATATTTTGACCCAATATATAAATATAATCCCTCCATGCAATTTTATACCATTAATATACAATTTCTCGAATAATCTGGACCATTAAATCGTGATTTGATATGAGTAGTAATATTTAAGGTTATCTACCCGTCTAAGCTAACATCTATGGTACAGATTGGGATGCTATAACCGAGATCATCTTCCGAATAGTCTGTTTGTACGGTTATCAACGCACACATCTTCTCTCATACCACGAAGGGTCACAAAGATGAAATACTCCTTGATATAATTGACCACCGCAAGGATCCTCAATACCGATTTCCTCCCCACCCCCTAAAGGCTTTCCGCAGTAACTATAGTTATTTACTTCAACATGCGTTTCCAGACGCGTCTGAACTCTTCGGGTAGAATATAATCACCCAATTAGAGTTTTTGATCTCTGACAAACTCCGTAGAACCAACACTCGGATATTACCAGCTTATAACGGCTTTCAGATTGTGCCAAACTCATAACGCTATAGAGTCAATGTACATCGGTAACACCTTGGCGGGATCACGCGGTACATGCGACCACACATATGTAGAATTACTCCTTGTTCCAAAGACATATGTTTTGTTGGGAGTTGTCGATCCATAACACCTGCCTTTGTCAGATCAAACCAGGTATATGTTTATCAAATGTTTTCATTATGCATAATTACAAGGTGAGGTATCTGTACTCGTCTTGTCGAATTACAGCGTTCTGCTCAATTTGGAGCCAATCTTAAACATAACCCGCCGTCAAAGCCTACGTGCCACATGTAGAGAATTTATTTATGGTGTAAGAAGAGTGTGATGAATATGTTGAAACTAACTTGACTGGAAGTTGTTGCTGCCTACGGCAGCAACAACTTCAAGTCACGTTATTTTCAACATATTCAACTGCCCAGTCATAAGTGTGAATTGGTATTGAGCTATTAGGGATCAATGCTTTACGTGCATAGCCAAACATGTCTATGTTAAGGAGGGAAAAATGATGGTGGTCTTTTAATTTGGGTGGCCTTAAGGACCCCAGTCTTAAAGAACTCCTGTTATTTAGCCAATGCAATATTTACAATATTGAACTAACTACATTGAGCAACCACCTCTCGTCAATAACCACATATTATGGTACACGCGGGGTCCGTAATAGACAGGTTTTGTTGTATCACCGTCGATTCATAAAAAAACCATGTTAGAATCGAGGATAGTGCTTATACCCTCCTTGAATTCTACATGAAATTCTTTAACATTAATATTTCATTAACCGTGTTACTGTTAAAATTCCAATCTCTCTTATTCAACATTCTGTCGTCTAAGCGGTGATCAGAACACAATCAACCCGATACTGATGACTGTAAGGTGTTGCTGTGTTTACTCGCAACAGCTTTTAATTAGCACTTCTTCAAAATAAAAACCAAAATTCGTGAAAGAACTTCGCGCATTCGAATAGTGGTAAGCCCTTTACCATACAAGTCGGCCAAAATCGGAGACTGCAGCGCTTTTCAGAAATGCCCATTTACAGACTAAGAGGAGATAGCTTTTAAAAACTTATAACTGGAATAAATGGCTCGATAACTGAGCCAGTCATTCCAGAGACAAATAATCAAACAAATGTCTTAGCTTGTAAAAAAACCTTTTCTATGGGAAATGTCTTGAACAAATCTGAGAGATAATCGATTTGTTTTTGGTACAGGGTGTAATTTGTGGCTACACGCTTTGAAAAGACTCAGTTATAGGCCCATTCTTGTTAAAATGTGATTCTTTGTTGTAAGATTTCATAACAGACACGAACATAAAAGTATGGATGTACGCTTAGAAGTCATATGTTCTTTCTAACATATACTTATCTCTATTGTCCGTAGCTGAGCGCGTTGTATAATTGACGGATCCACTTCTAGCTATGTCCCGCGTATTCCCGCCTAACCTCCGCATACTTTCTATGCACGTTGGAGTCGATTTGACACTTTGAAACCTGAATTCAGAGAATTTATAGAGTTCGTGGTAAGCTGTTGAATATTTTGAAACTAATGTGAATGAGAGCCGTCGCTGCCTATTATTATGAAATTGTAAATTCATCAAACACATAGAATTCGTACACTGTAGTGACGGATTTTTCGATTTTCTTGACGGCGTCACGTTATTTTTAGTGTGACGTCAGCTAATGCGTGACGTATTTGATTATGCCGTCTCATACTTGAGTGATAGAACGCCCCCCCCCCCCACCGCCCCCCCCCCCTTTATTGGCCCTGACTCTGGCGACCATTGGATGAGTCCGATCGATCACTCAAGTTTTGACTTCATGATCAATTACGTCACATATAGGTTGCCGTCGCAATTATACCTGACAGACAATACTCCTTCATGAACTTGGAATAGTCTGTACGATGTGTATGTCTTTACTATGTAATAAACATTATGTTGAATATTTTGAAACGAATTTTACGGGGCGCTGTTTCTGCCATAGGCAGCAACAGCACCGAGTCAAATTAGTCTCCAAATATTCAACAGCATATCAGAATAGTTACCATGAAATTGGGATTCTGCGAATTCATGATTCAAAGCGATCCCAACACGCGCAACGCATGGATGGAGCCTGGGTAGAGATGGGCGTGGCATAGCTAAAAGTAGATTTATCTATTGTTTGTTCAGCAAACAATAAACTACTATCTATGAGAAATGTGGACGTGCTGTCCCGTGTCCAGCCAAGTGTAAATCTTGTTATAGGAGTTCGTGAGAAATCGCTCGTTTGGCTCCAGCTCAAACCCCACCCCTATGGAATGAAGACGTTAACAACACCCGATTGCGTGTGATTGCGCCAATTGTTACATGGGTTCTACATGATCGCTCAAAGACCAGTTTGGATTAGGGATTACTAGAGGGCGTAAGTAACAGTTTGCTAACAGACGGACCTCCGGGAAGGACGACGCATATGAGCGGATCGAAATTAAGTTTATAATCAGGGACTCTTGATTCCTGGATCAAGTTCATGTTACGTTTTATTACTCCTGTGTTGGATTATATTATACGCACTCATGGCATATGACGAAACTAAATAGTTGCTAATTTGTAACACGGATTTTTAGTCATAGAGCTGTCTTCAATTTAATAAGGATACGTACCAAAGGTAGACGACATATCTGATGATTTGTGTATATTCGTAGTATTATAGTCACTAAATTGCGGAGGTTTAAGAATAATAATTAATTAAATGCTTTTTATTGTCCTTCTTATCTGTGTTTGGGATATCCCTCGGCTTGGCTGTATCACCGGATTAACTGTTTTGCACTCAAAAAGCCATATGGCTTCTACAGTGGGCTTGATAAATGCTGATTTGCAGACCAAAAGAAGAATATTTATGATCATTTACCACTGGTATGACTCGCTCGATAAGGGAGTCAAACATTCCAGTGGTAAATCTTCTAAAATAATCTTCGCCTGTCTACAAATATCATTTTCTATGACCACATTGTAATTTTCTTGAGCGAATTCGAGGTTTAATGAGTTAATATCATTTGGGTAATGTTTATTAGCTGGATGCTATTTTGATGGCCATCTACTCGTAAGTAACTATTGAAATACTAATCCATTCAACTCTACAGAGCAGAGAACATTCATCCCAGGTGGAAGCTGGATCCGCATATATGATCCCAGCATTGGATAACGTCAATGGAGATGTGGGTGGAGCTATATAGATGGGCTGGGCATAGATAAAACCGGATATATCCGGTTTTATCTATGCCCAGCCCATCTATTGTTCTACCCACGCTTTGTCTGCGTTGGGATCTATCGATCCATGCACTTTCTCTATCTCATGTTCCAGAAAACTATGCAGGTGAGCTTTTGAATGTTTTGAATCGAATTTGACTGGGCGGTGTTGCTGGCAGCAACAACAGCGGCCAGTCAAATTAGTTTTACGATATTCAACAGCATGTTTATTAAAGAGAAAAGATATACAATTCGTACACCCTGACGGACTATTAAGCGTTTAAGATGGACTAAATCGAGTCATTCAGGACGCAATTGATTATGAGGTCACGTAGTTGATACTGATGTCATATGACTGATGGATAAACTGGATTACTCAATTCCAAGTCATAGTGGTTTAAAATGTTTAACCTCTTACTTGTACTATTGCATTGAAATTTCCATTTCTCGATTTAAGTGTTTTGATATTTAAGTAAGCTATACACCACTTTTCACCTATGCACCAAACAAGTGTATTTTGACTAGTCATATAATGTCATATCTAATATATATAATAGTACGCACTTTGTCAAAACTAAAATAAATGGTACCAAAATATGGAGACTTGGCCATTTGGTTAGCTTCGTCGTAGACGGTAATCGAAAGTTATAGGACCAGATTTAGTTTCAGTATATAGAAGTGATTTGAGATGACCTGGCCTAACCGTGTCGCAATACAGTCAGTTAATAATCCACCGTAGTATTCCTTATTGTTCAGTATTTAAATTTTAAATACGGAAATGTTGCTGAATAATTTGAGACTAGTTTTGCAGGAACACGTTGCTTCTTTGTTCTTGATTTGTTAATGTTAACCATGCAGTTCGCCATCGCCCAGTACATACTCAATTAGCTGAGTTAGAACAGTTTTCACTCTGGTTACCGGGAGCTAATCCCATCTCAAATGTTGCAATTTACTGATAGATTGTGGATTATAGATTCCATATCATTCATATATTCTGTCGCATTCCATTATCTGTATCACAATTATCTGCATTGTAATATCGCCTAAATGTTGAACTGTGATCTCCACGATTTTGTCTCCTCAAGCGTTAGTGTGTGATGTCATGTCAATGCTTTACATTCCTTATTATGTAATAATCATCTTGTTGAATATTTTGAAATAAATTTGTCTGAAAGTTGTTACTGCCTATCACAGCAACAACTCCAGTCAAATTAGTTTCAAATTATTCAACAGCTTAGCCGTCCGGTTACTTTTATACCACATTGCCAAAATATATATGGCACCTATATGACTGAGCGCATACACACTAGGATATTCCTGATTGGTTGAAAAGTAAACCATGACAGCAATCATAGGCTGTAGAAATGTATCAACATTTAGAAAACTAAAGTCTGAATATCTTTGGCTAGATAAAGCGCTATAAAATGACATGGATAGACTATTCTCTACATTTACTAGTCTCCACTATAGTGTCACGGTGGTCAAGAAGAAACACACGCTTCAGACACGCCCCTGTCTCTTATACAGGCGAACCGGCTTGAAGTCTCGCCAATAACGATGCCTCTGAACACCGAGCTGTATGACGGCATGTCCAACAAGGGGATGCCGACAACGTTCATCATCCGGACCGGATTGATGGTACAGCGCGGCGAATGCCAGGGGGAATAAGAAGACTTGTAGGATTTGTTGAGTTTCCGAACTGCTTAGATGAATCCCCGATAGTGTTAGGGGATAAACTGAATTTAAAGGTGTCTGTTCTGACAATAAATGGCTGCTGCGTGTGTTTTTGGTCTTGCAAACTTAAGTTTGTAGACAGAGTTATGGTAGGTTTGCTTATTGTTGTAGGCATCTGTAGAAGAGAATAAGACGAGTTTGTTTCATTCTGTCTATTAATGGTGGGAGGTTTAGCCTATCTACTTCGTAACTATAGTTAAACAGCTTCGTTTCAATTTAGATTCAAAAGATTCAACAAAACATATAAGCCTAAGCTTCTATGGCATA
Source organism: Chaetoderma sp. LZ-2023a (assembly GCA_034401795.1). Lineage (NCBI taxonomy): Eukaryota > Metazoa > Mollusca > Caudofoveata > Chaetodermatida > Chaetodermatidae > Chaetoderma > Chaetoderma sp. LZ-2023a. Next base: position 68,633,725 of record CM067363.1, on the reverse strand, counting down.
AGTAGACTTACGTCAACGACTGTCCAAGACAAAGCAATCAAATATGGTTAAGTTTGAATAAAATTGTTGAATTTAAATTACGTATCTGCGTACCTTTGCTGCGGAGAGCAATACTATCTTCCTATAGCTTCAGCTCTTAGTCTAAAATCTATATTTCTGAACGTCGTTTCTGGTCAATAGTATTTGGTAGTAAGATAGGACATCATGTGATGGCCAGAACAAGTTAATGTGTTTGCTGAGTGTGAGTAATATTGATGCTGTGATAACAGCCACTGGCAAGCCGTTCCAGTGTATATTATAGACACCATCTGAGAAAAGAAATTCCATACTTTTTATTTTCTATCCTAGCTAATGACCCCTCAAAAAGATCTCTCTCGCTCTCTCTCTCTCTCTCTTTCTCGCTCTCTCTCTCTCTCTCTCTCTCTCTCTCTCTCTCTCTCTCTCTCTCTCTCTCTCTCTCTCTCTCTCTCTCTCTCTCTCGATACTGCTAATGTAATGCCAGCGGCGTAGAGGGCAATACCTTGTCATACTGTGGGCACCTAGCATATTGCCCCTGGCATGGCGATACAACATTCTTTGTAGTTTCAGCCGTTCAATATGCGGCTTCCCTCTTAGAACAGAGTGTTTCTCGCTCGCCGCTGTATTACTTCAATGGCTTCAATATTTCTATAGAGATGCCACACCACATTTCCGTATTGAAGACGCGACCTGACCACGACTTTACATAGCCTACTAGGAGCAACACTTATTAGAATTTTTGTCAAATGTCCACAATTCTCCACCCAATAATAAATATATGAACAGATAACTTAGGATATCGTCTCTAAATGTATATAGATGGAACGCGTCAATAAGGAATTTGAATTTGTGCATTGCACAACGGCGTGGTGACAAAAATAGAATTAGTCATCGGCGCATCAATTGGTCAAAGGCGCTGGTCGCCCATATTGAATTCAATATCGGCGTACAATTTGATCAAACACCAGAGACAGGTCCTTATAAGTCTTAATGATTTACTAATTTAATAGCCTATCTTTGAACTTTTCCTATTGCAGGTTTAAACCTCAGAACCTGTAAACTATCAACGAAAACGCATCTTAGAAGATACAGTCCATCCTGCAGACGAGGACCACTCACTATAATAAGGTTAGTATACTTATATGATATAGCTAGAAAACGACAACGACCGAAGATAATGACAAAGACAATAATAGCAGCAAGAAAAATATGCTGATAACGCAGGTTACTGGCCGTTACTGAGCCAATACCGGGCCGTATTGGCCCGATATTGGCTCAGTACGGGCCCAGTAACATGGAGTACCAGGGCATCAGCAACAAAAGTAGCATAGATAGCACTATACCAGCACTCTTACTATATATTAATTATTGGATGAACCATGTCAGCCGACGTGAAGGGGTCAACGGGTGGGTGCCGGGTGTGGGTGGTGTTTGTTCTGCTTTCTGGGTTCACGTTTGGATATACAATGGGCGTTATTCGATATACTAATAATTATTCATAAGAGCGAAAAGCCAGTATTGATACATAGAAACGTATGCGAAGTTTAATCGTTACTAATATTATATGCAGTTATTTGTAGACTCCGTATATTTGATGTGTCAACCTGCATTGCCAACATCCCCATTCATCAATTGTCATGCCTATCGCATTACCATAAGTAAACTTGATTAATAGTCGATGGTTATTTGATCAACACTATTTCAATGCAATTTGGTAAGCGGAATAAATCCATGCAAGTATTATAGCCTATTGCCAACTGTCAAGACAGCAATGCTGGTAAGGCCGGCCAATAGTTTGAAACTAATTTGGCTGAAAGTTGTTGCTGCCTTAGGCACTTCAAGTTAAATTAGTTTAAGCCTTTAAGGATTCTCAACGGTGTACTCATGACAAAATTACGATTCTCGTAGTACGTGTACTGCTGAGGCGGGAATATCACGACCATCTTCAGACACGCATACACGTTTCAACAGTCGCACGTACATGCATATGTACGCACGCACACGCACGCACGCACGCACGCACGCACGCACGCACGCACGCACGCACGCATGCACGCACGCACACATACGCACGCACACACGCGCGCTTATGTACGCCCACCCTATCCCACCCCATACACACACGCAGACAAGCACATATAGGCATACATACACACGCACACAAGCGTGCACACACATACACACGCACGCACGCACGCACATACACACGCACTCTACTCACACATAGTTTTCGGAGGCACACACGCACACATTAATGTGATTGTTGCGTTATTCATTCACGGGAAGTCGTGTTTCAAGGAAACTCGAGCCCAATCTATAGTCACTCAATTATTCATCTTCAATCCTTATTGAAAACAACAACATAACATTCACCACTCGATATCGATCATAGCACAGGGTGGTACAACAGCGCTAAGGACATAAACGATATGGGAAATGTATCTGTGTTGAATTCCTAACAGGGTAACGCAATGTAGGATTGATTGAATTGCAATAGTAGTATTCATACGGACAGTCTTCACACTGACCAGTCAGGCTGGTCAAGTCATTCACATATCACCTTATTACCCAGGATCGATTGTATACGAATAATACCGACGGACCAGCTCATAGAGAGCACACTCGTTAATTCAATAACGCATTTATTCAGCCACCCTGCAATGCAGTAACGTATTTACTGAATGATGTAGTTCTCGATTGAATAGGCATAATAGTATTACAGCCAACCTGTCTTAACCTTTCGTGAATGAGTGAGTGCGTGGGTGCGTGAGTGCGTGGGTGCGTGAGTGAGTGAGTGAGTGCGTGGGTGGGTGGGTGAGTGAGTGAGTGAGTGAGTGAGTGAGTGAGTGAGTGAGTGAGTGAGTGAGTGAGTGAGTGAGTGAGTGAGTGAGTGAGTGAGTGAGTGAGTGAGTGAGTGAGTGAGTGAGTGAGTGAGTGAGTGAGTGAGTGAGTGGGCGGGCGAGTGGGCGAGCGAGCGAGTGAGCGAGTGAGTGAGTGAGTGAGTGAGTGAGTGAGTGAGTGAGTGAGTGAGTGAGTGAGGGAGGGAGGGAGGGAGGGAGGGAGGGAGGGAGGGAGGGAGGGAGGGAGGGAGGGAGGGAGGTAGGGAGGGAGGGAGGGAGGGAGGGAGGGAGGGAGGGAGGGAGGGAGGGAGGGAGGGAGTGAGTGAGTGAGTGAGTGAGTGAGTGAGTGAGTGAGTGAGTGAGTGAGTGAGTGAGTGAGTGAGTGGGTGAGTGGGTGAGTGGGTGAGTGGGTGAGTGGGTGAGTGGGTGAGTGGGTGAGTGGGTGGGTGGGTGGGTGGGTGGGTGGGTGGGTGGGTGGGTGGGTGGGTGGGTGGGTGGGTGGGTGGGTGGGTGGGTGGGTGGGTGGGTGGGTGGGTGGGTGAGGGGGTGAGTGAGTGAGTGAGTGAGTGCGTGGGTGGGTGGGTGGGTGGGTGGGTGGGTGGGTGAGGGGTGGGTGGGTGGGTGAGTGAGTGAGTGAGTGAGTGAGTGAGTGAGTGAGTGAGCGTGAGTGAGTGAGCGAGCGAGCGAGCGAGCGCGTGAGTGAGTGAGTGAGTGAGTGAGCGGACGGGCGCGCGAGTGAGTGAGTGGGCGAGTGGGTGAGCGGACGAGCGCGCGAGTGAGTGAGTGAGTGAGTGCGTGAGATAATGGGTGGGTGAGTCAATCAGTCAGTCAGTCAGTCAGTCAGTCAGTCAGTCAGTCAGTCAGTCAGTCAGTCAGTCAGTCAGTCAGTCAGTCAGTCAGTCAGTCAGTCAGTCAGTCAGTCAGTCAGTCAGTCAGTCAGTCAGTCAGTCAGTCAGTCAGTCAGTCAGTGGGTGGGTGGGTGGGTGAGTGAGTGAGTGAGCGAGCGAATGCGTGAGTGCGTGAGTGAGTGCGTGAGTGAGTGCGTGAGCGAGCGAGCACGTGAGTGCGTGCGTGCGTGCGTGCGTGCGTGCGTGCGTGCGTGCGTGCGTGCGTGCGTGCGTGCGTGCGTGCGTGCGTGCGTGCGTACGTGCGTGCGTGCGTACGTGCGTGCGTGAGTGCGTATTACTTTATGTATACACTAGTTCATACGTCACTATTTAAATATTGTTCTTTTGAGTAAATTCTTTTGCATCACAAGACCATCTGGAATGTACAATATTTACTCCTAATAGTTATATACAAATAAACGATTCTAACGAGACAAAGAGTTTAAATCCACGGATAATTTCTGAAATCCAAAAGCGTCTTTAAATCCTGGCACGTTTTGTTGGAGATTAGATGTATTAACCCTTTAACCCTCAAATTTGTTCGAAAAAATTGTAATTCTCCCATAGAAAATGTCCATTTGGAAACAAAGAGAAGACTATTTTTGAAGATTTATCACTGGAATGATTGGCTCGGTTATCGAGCCAGTCATTCCAGTGGTAAATTTTCAAAAATTATTTTCTCTTGATCCGCAAATGGACATTTCCCAAGACCACCGCAGAAGCCGTTTTTGGCTGATATGAGTGTCAAAGCGTTACAGCAATGCGTGTGCCGCTCAGATATAACACAATGTTTCTAAAATAATATGTAATGTTGAATATTTTGACTTAATTTGCCAGCAATGGTTTCTAATCAAATCAAGTCCAAAATATTCAACAGATCATTTCTTACACCATGTTAAAGACTGTTCTGCTTTTGGTTTAGAAACATTTTAGCTTATTTACGAGCTGTACTGTATTTGATATATGCTTCAGGAAGATAATATCGTTACAACAATATTCGGATTATAAAAAAATGTCCACCAACTTATGTATGCAAATGAAATACTATGATATCAGAGTTGACTGGATATACCACTTCATCCCCCCCTCCACCCCACCCACCAACCCCACCCCACCGCCACCCCACTCCTCAACCTCTAATCCTATAGCTGCTTGTCGAGGTAACGGTTTCCTTTTTATATATAAATATATATATAAGGGAGGGAGGGAGGGAGGGAGGGAGGGAGAGAGAGAGAGAGAGAGAGAGAGAGAGAGAGAGAGAGAGAGAGAGAGAGAGAGAGAGAGAGAGAGAGAGAGAGAAAGAGACGTATAGTGAAGAGAGATCCAGCGAGGATAGTGAAGCCAAAAATTTTGCCCAACAGTAATATTTTCATGATGACCACCATAACAAACGCCCAAGGGCCAGTGCTGCTCACCTGGATCATTTGCACTGGAAAAATATGGAACTTTTTATTGAACATGATATTAACCATTCATTCGATTATCGAGACAGTCATTCCAGCGGTAAATTTTCAAAACAATCCCTTCTTGGCTTGTAAATGGATATTTCTATAAAGATCATGGTAGAGGCCGTTTTTCGTCATGATAGGGTTAATGCAGGTCGTTGTTGTCCTCTATACGTAAAATGTATACCATTAGCGCCGACATCTTTTTCTGACAGCGACCCTCTGTCAATCTCCACCTCCCTGTCCGTGGCACCAATAGGATTAAACGCGCTCAGCTTAACATGACACGATCCGCGGCAACTGTCTCCGGTAATTAGGATTTTATATATACCCCACAGCCTTTAATACAAAACAGACTAGCTATTAGGAAAGGTAACTCTAAATCGATATACTTGTTACATGGATTGCTTTCCAAGCCGGTAAATTGCGTTAGAAAAATTAGATTTTCTTAGACTGTGCCAAATTGACGGGAAACATCAAATGTCAAAGGACAGGAAGGGATTTGAGAAAGCGAGAGTCTCCTAAGGTCATCGTTAATTGTGTGAAAGTAGCTTGTCGCAACACTGATGATGTCATAGGATCTCAGCAACCCAACGAAAGCCGGACTTGGTGGTGACTAAAAAACGTATCTGACTAGCCTCTGTTGAACTTAAATTGGGTTTAAAATTATATAATTGACCATTTCTATTTGCCAATTCTATCTATTCACCGCACATTTCCTAGCTAAGCTCACCCATGCTTTGTGCCTGACTTGACAGGATGCCAATTTCGAGGTAAATTTACCGGTACGCTGTTGAATATTTTGAAACTAATTTGACTGGGTGCTGTTGATGACTTATGGCAGCAACAGCGCCCAGTTAAATAGTTTCAAAATTTTCAACAGGATGTTTATTAAATAGTAAATCCATCAAAGACATACAATTCGTACACTTGACTGACTATCCCGGCTTCATGATATCAGCCTACATGTGACGTAATTGATAATGACGTCATATTCTTGATCGACATATAGGATTCGTCCATTCCTATGTTATTCAATTTGGACCATGACAATATATCCCTGCCACTTCACTGAAATATTGAATTGTCCAGATTTGTTACCACGAGTGTTCAGCTAGCCGGTGTCCGTTGCTAAGAAGAAGTCCGCTAATAAATAACACGTCAGTTTGAGTGGACATCGCAAATCTGATTCAGGTACTTAAGTGAGCAGCCAGCGTGCGGAATCGGGTACTCGAATTTACAAACAAAGGATTCGGTTCCTTTTAAAGAATGATTCTCTCTCCCACGACGATAACGAGATCTTGATTACGAAGCTGTGTATGAACTTTTGACTCCCAAAATCATGAAATTAGATTAATATCGCGTGGCTCTAGTGACAGAGAAGTCGATACCAAAACTACTGCTGCTGCTGCTGCTACTACTACTACTACTACTACTACTACTACTACTACTACTACTACTACTACTACTACTACTACTACTACTACTACTACTGCTACTACTACTACTACTACTACTACTACTACTACTACTACTACTACTACTACTACTACTACTACTGCTGCTGGTGCTGCTGCTACTACTACTACTACTACTACTACTACTACCACTACCACTATTACTACTACTACTACTACTACTACTACTACTACTACTGCTACTGCTACTGCTACTGCTACTACTACTACTACTACTACTACTACTACTACTACTACTACTACTACAGCTGCAGCAGCTGCTCCGTGATCGCTGGCGTATCCGTGAAAGCGGACTTGATGACGAGAGAAATGACAATGGCGAGGATGATGATGACTCATCTCTGTACCACAGGCTACATGAAATCAGGATGAATGAATGATTCGCAATTCGTCCTTCGAGTTCAATAACTTCTTTAGCAGATATTGCTATTTCTGCAATGCCATGCCATCAATACACGTAATGCATTCACATGTTATGATCAAAGCGTGATTCGCCTCCGGATATAATATTCCAATCGTGGAAAATATTGGCCCGATAAATAAATTTAAATCCCATCCGCTAAAAATTCTTATGGATGCGGGAAACAATTTAAGACATGAATCAATATTAACAATTATTTGTATTTTCATCGTAAATTCCATTGTGGTGTAAGAGAATGTTAAGTTTTATACACGCTTGTGAATGGTCCTGATACAAGCTGTTGTAGTTATAGACGGCAACATAATTCAGCGTGACACTTCTCAAAACACAGCAGTGAAAATGTTACCGTATTATTTCATCAGCTTCTATACCACTTACGTTACAATGTAGTGATGTACACACGGGACCGTTCCATCATATGACGTCATAATCAAATACGTGAAGTTAAGAATGACGACATAATCAGTGGCGTCATGAATGACTGAATTAAGTTCGTCATGGACGCATAATTGGTGACGGACTAAGAGTTGTTGTGCGAATTTTATATCTTTACTATTTAATAAAGATACTGTTTGGATATTTTGAAACTAATTTGACTGGGCGCTGTTGCTGCCATAGGCAGCAACAGCACCCAGTCAACTTAGTTTCAAAATATTTAACGGCTTATTGTATAGTTTTCTGGGAATTGGTAGTCAGGGAGTTGAGGGATCGATCACTCCCAACACGAGCGTGGTGTGGGTTGAGCTTAGCTAAAGGTGGGCGGGGCATAACTGGAAATGTCCATTGAAGAGATGGTCGTTCCCATTATGAACTGCAATATCCACTCCCACCTCTCATTACAACGTACAGTATTATAACAGGGTGTCCATTTTTATATGACGTCTCTAATCAATGTTCATTTCAAAAATGCCAAATTTCACTGAAAATGCCTGAGTTAATAATAGTCGAGCGAGTCAATATTTTGAATATTATCTATATTGTCATGCAGATGAGAATCACACCTGATGATATTTAAATACCTTTCGCAGAAATGTAGAATTTTCCATACATTTTAATGGCTGAAATGGGTTTCTTATAGCTCTATACATTTCCAGACTTTCAATGTTTGTATATGAACCATGTTATACCCGATGCTCATGATGAGAACTCGGCTAACACAGCAATAGCTATTAGCAAGACAATTAATATGGAGACACCTGCTTCTATTAGCTACGAACACATCGATACCATCTGTCAGAAGTAAATATTTCCCCATAGTACCAACCATGTTGCACTATCCTTCCTTCAGCGATCACAAATTACAAATCTACAACAGTTAAATATACAAGCAACTGCCTTCAGCAACACTCCTCGTCATCGACGTTCTAAAAGCACGTACTGTGCGATGATGGCGTATCCACGAAGAAGTAAATATATCAGCACTTAAGCTTTTAATAAACATTTGCTGGCAAATATTGCCTAAAGCCAAGAACAATGCAAACATCCACGTTTCCCCCCCCCCCCACCTCTCCCCCCCCCCCCCCCCAGGAAACCATCTAATACACGGCATAACTGTATGCGCAAGAGCTGTCCAGATGCAAGGATAATCGTCTATCAAGGTGGCTAAGGTTTCTGAATCAGTGAACATCCCTGCGCAAGACGTTGACTACTGTACGGGCAAAGAAGCAAATAATATCTCCCTGAACCATTTAACACACATATCAGCTAAAAACGGCTTCTGCAGAGGTCTTGCGAAATGTCCATTTGCAGACCAAGAGAAGATAATTTTAGAAAATTTACAGCTGGAATGATTAGCTCGATAACCGAGCCAGTTATTCTAGTGGAAAATTTTCAAAAATAATCTTCTCTTGGTCTGCAAATGAACATTTTCCATCAACAAATTCGAGGGTTAAAGGGTTAAATTATTTATATATAGAGATGAATATTTGTATTAAGCCTGTTAACACCCAATCTCACCAATAATCAGCTTCACCGATGGTCTTGGGAAATACCCATATGCAGATCAGAAGAATACTATTTTTGAAAATTTATAACTGGAATGACTGGCTCGAAAATCGGGCCAGCCATTCCAAAGGTTAATTTTACAAAAATACGCCTCTCTTGATCTGCAACTGAACATTTTCTATGAGAAAACGGCAATTTTCTTGAACAAATTTGAATCTTAAATGGCTAAGAAAAATGCCATGCGCGATTCCCGATTCTCATCTCTTTAGGAAGATGGTAAGAAAATCAATCCAAGACAGCTGAGGACAACTCTTACGCGCATTTTGAGTGTTGCCATTGCCCGTGTCTCGCCGGAGATAATTAAGTTTATTCTTCCGGGTCCGTACTGTGTTTAGGCCTGGAGCGAACGTTGCACAAGATTGTATTCAGTTTGTGTTTACCTCCACTGCCAGGGCTAAGCGAGAATGAATTCGTTTTCCGAGAAAATCTTCGCCAAATCTTTGAGTTGTTTTAATGCCGGTTGCAGTTCTTTATTGTTGTACGGTTTATGTTTTGTAGGCTTATGGTGGGAATGGAACCCCATAGCTGGAAAGTTCCCATACGGTGTTTGTTTGTTTGTTAACTTGCGTTATTTTGAGATGCTTTTGGCTACAGCGGACCTTTCCACTGTATACATCCATTATATGACGTCATAATCAACTACGCGACGTATAGAATGACATCACAATCAATACCGTCATGAATGACGTTTATAAGTACGTCACGAACGCATAGTTGAAGACGGAGTACACGTTGTTGTACGAATTGTATGTCTTTACTATTTAATAAATATTCTGTTGAACATTTTCAAAATAATTTGACTGGGCGCTGTTGCTGCCATTAGTTTGAAAATATTCAGCGACTTAGCTGTATAGTTTTCAGGAAATTGATAGTCAGAGTATTCAGGGTTTGATCAATCCCAATGCGGCGATGTGTGTATGGAGCTTAGCTATCGATGGGCGGGACATAGCTAAAACTGGAAAGGTCAGTTGTCGTTCATTTCTAATCTGGATACGTGTTTGTAGGACCACAGAAGGTTTGAAAATATTCTGCCAATGGTTTTGTGTATCATTGTGGATGCGGGCCTGGTCACGTGTAGCTAGCTATACGTTCATCCCCTGACAGTGAGATGCTTTAGCACTTGAACCATGTAAAAACTCACTAAATTAGAATTGCTATATTAGCGACTCAGACGTATATTTTATGTCTTTAAGATCGGGGATCTTGTTTGATGAATAATTAATTTAGACCCGCATTTCATATGGTATTTAAGTTGAAATTTATCTCAAATGACATCAGGGATCAGGAATTTCCCACGCGGAAGGAGGCAGCGCGCAGGCGGCACGCGGTAAAAATCGCTTCAGAAGTGCCGCTCCACATACACTCCACCACGTTCTTCTCCATATACACTCCACCACGTGCCGCTCCACATACACTCCACCACGTTCTGCTCCGAATACACTCCACCACGTGCCGCTCCACATACACTCCACCGCGTTCCACTCCATATACACTCCACCGCATGCTGCTCCACATACACTCCATCGCGTTCTGCTCCACATACACTCCACCGTGTGCCGCTCCACATACAGTCCACCGCGTGCTGCTCCACATACTCTCCACCATGTGCCGCTCCACATACACTCCACCACGTGCCGCTCCACATACACTCCACCGCGTGCTGCTCCACATACACTCCACCACGTGCCGCTCCTCATACACTCCACCACGTTCTGCTCCGAATACACTCCACCGCGTGCTGCTCCACATACACTCCACCACGTTCCGCTCCACATACACTCCACCACGTGCCGCTCCACATACACTCCACCGCGTGCTGCTCCACTTACACTCCACCGCGTTCTGCTCCACATACACTCCACCATGTGCTGCTCCACATACACTCCACCACGTTCCGCTCCACATACACTCCACCACGCGCCGCTCCACATACACTCCACCGCGTGCTGCTCCAGATACACCATACCGAGGACCAGCCGTGAGTTGTGACTTAGAACAAGCTATCAACTACCAATACTATTACCTTATTAACAGTATTGTGTATTATTCGGAATGATATAGATTGTTTCTGTGGCAGAGTTGGGAACGTGTGTATTGTTGTTTGTAATATCTTGTTGAAATGGTTAGCGTTGACAGTACGACAACACCAACTACAACAAATAACGACGACGACGATGACGACAATGACGATGGCGACGACGACCTAGAAGACTGCACAATATTTATATCCCAGAGGCTACCCGGAATCGCCCTGAATGTAATTGAAAATGGATTTGCAAGTTAAATAACCTGTTTAACTAAAATTGCTATTTCTGCAGCAAAGCATGGCTTCATTGCATTACATCCAACTGTTCCAATCAAATCAATTTTAATCACCCCTGGCGGGAGGGCATCGACCCAATAAATAAATTTAAATGCAATCGAACAGAAATCTTCTGGGTGAAAGAAGGAGTTTAAAAGAGAAATAAATTTTACGCATGTTCAGTATATAGCTATATAACTATAATAGACGCCAGAAATACGTTAAAATATTTCCTAGAAAAACATAAACATGTTATTTAGTAAGAGCCGTTCTGTTGACTATTTGGTTTAAACCGTATTTATTTTTTTGTTTCAGTGGGAGCACGCTAAGACTTATCTTATTACCGTGTCTCCCACTCACATACAGTTGAAATACGTCAAATGACGCCATATAATATAATATATAATACATATATGCCTATAGAAATAATATATATATATATACGATTATAATGGAATAACAAGAACATAAATCAAATGAAACTCAGCTAAAACTAATAAGAATAGAATAGAATAGAATAGAATAGAATAGAATAGAATAGAATAGAATAGAATAGAATAGAATAGAATAGAATAGAATAGAATAGATGGGCTTAGGATGCGGCTTCCCCACTGCCTGCCAATATCATCTTGGCTCACGTTGGGCAGATCGCTAGTTCAGAGCAGACCAGATGCTATTTAAACTGATTAGTTTCGGCAATATATTTGCAAAGCATAGTAGTTACTTGGAGATTAATCTCAGGAGTATCATCGTCATTTCCGTAAATGAGTTGTGTAGCTGTTAAGTCGACGATGACGACAATGGCGACTGCATCGACGACCTCGCGGACTGGAAAAATGTATTTATATCACAGAGGCAACCCGAAATCGCTTTGAATGAAAATGGATTTGCAAGTTAAATAACCTGTTTAACTAATATTGCTATTTCTGCAACAAGCCATGCCATCATTGCGTTAAATCCAAATTGCCCAATCAAATCAATTTGAATCACCTTTGACGCGAGGGCATCAGGCAAATAAATATATTTAAATGGAATCGGATAGAAAATCTTCTGGGAGGATGAATGAAGCATGAATTTAAAGAAAGAAATCAATATAGATAGTGTTCAGCGTATTCCGGTTTTTATAGCTACAGGATAAATTAACATGTTTCCGAAACTAAAACAGAAACATGCTAGTTAGTAACAGCTGTCCTGTTGAATATTTTGAACATAATTGGATTGGAAGACATTGCTGCCTTAGGCAGCAATGTCTTCCAATCCAATTATGTTCAAAATATTCAACAGAACATTTTATGTTGTTTTGGAAGCATGGTCAGTTATTTCTGGGTTCTATCTCGTAGCGCTGCAGTCGAAAATCTAAGATTAACCCTGTATGACTACATATGGTCAGTAAAATCAAAATATGCCGATTTAAAAAAAAAATTTCCCACTGGATTGACTGACTCTGTTATCGAGTCTGTCATTCCAGTGGTTAAATTTTTAAAGATTGTCTTGTCATCGTCTGTACATGGACGTACATCAAGACCACTGCAGAGCGCTGTGTTGGCCGGCTTGGCCACAGAATAGTTACCCGTAAGCCGAGTGGTGTAGGACCTACATCTTCAGGGATTGCTATGAGCGATTACGACCATATAATGCGGTATCCTACCAATGTCAAGGCACTATGGATGTTATGAAGACAACGATGTAATGGTCGAACAGTTCGTCAAAACGCAATAACCGTTTATCCGCTTTTAATGTCTCTTTAGAGAATAGATGGCTACAAAATAATTATGACAGATACAAGAAGCGTAGTAATTTCTAACCTTTAGGTCTACCAGGAATTGGGGTGGTGGGGTTGGGGGTGGGGTGGGGGTGGGGGTGTTGATGGGCTATAATATAAAAGTAATGTGTAATAAAAGTACACAATCTTTCCTCAATTCATATCGGACTATGTAAACCAGATGATATAAAGCACTTAATCTTTGACATGAAAAAAGTCAGTTATTAAATAATCGCGCCTGACTCAAAATTTGAAGCGGTAGCACCAAAAAACGCGATCAAATGCAGAGAATAATTCGCAGATATCACGTAAATGCTGCTAGCTCGTGACTCTTTGGCAGCAACAGCTCCCAGTCAACATAATATTTATTAAGTCGTTAATTCAACAAATACATTTAATTAGTACACTTTGTGACCGACTTTTTACAGACTGGATCCATCCATTCAGATATCTTCGGAGTCTAGTAGTATAGTAAACGTATTATGTAAATGATGATGATATGATAGATAGATAGATAGTTTATTTCCACAATAGACCATCGGTCCTTGAGTGTACAGTGATACAATTATATTATTGGCGGATGACTAGGAAAACATATGTATGTACAGACGCACGCACGCACGCACGCACGCACGCACGCACGCACGCACGCACGCACGCACGCACGCACGCACGCACGCACGCACGCACGCACGCACGCACGCACGCACGCACGCACGCACGCACGCACGCACGCACGCACGCACGCACGCACGCACGCACGCACGCACGCACGCACGCACGCACGCACGCACGCACGCACGCACACGGACACGCGCGTGCAGGCGTGTGCAGGCGCGCGCAAGCGCGCACACACACACACACGCGCGCGCGCGCTCACACATCCACACACCCACCGTCACACACGCACGCACAAACAACACACCCACATTCACTTATATAAATGCTTGCATATACACACTCATACATTTATACATATATACGTAAATATATAATCATTGTAAATAATATATACACATCAAAAAAAGTAAGTTCCCCCCTAAATATGGGCTAATATTTTCCAAACTATACAACCGAGTGTAATGAAATTTTTCACAGATCATCAATATGACTATAAGAACAATCTCTGCAAATGATTACAGTGTATGACGTGTTACGCCTGCATAAGCATGCATTGAATGAAAATTTGCCCAATTTAAAAAATTTGAATACAGATTTTATTCAAAAACAAGAAAATCCGGAGAGTTACTGACGACACCGTCCTCGGCGACCTCCATCAGCTGCTACATGAAGAGTGGGTGGCGATCCCACAACAGAGGATCACCCGTCTCATCAACAGCATGAGAGCACGGTGTCGCAACGTGACAGCGAATAATGGTGGATACACGCGTTATTAACTGTGGTCAAGTCATTAGTTGTATCTTTGTTGAGATTTAACAGATTTGAAATTTTCTAATGAAATCTTTATTATGCTTTACCCGATATGAAATTAATGTATAGTGAATATTGTTACCCGCAAGATCTGTATCTTGCACTCTAGCTGTTGTTATGATTTTCTTGTTTTTGAATAAAATCTGTATTCAAATTTTTTAAATTGGGCAAATTTTCATTCAATGCATGCTTATGCAGGCGTAACACGTCATACACTGTAATCATTTGCAGAGATTGTTCTTATAGTCATATTGATGATCTGTGAAAAATTTCATTACACTCGGTTGTATAGTTTGGAAAATATTAGCCCATATTTAGGGGGGAACTTACTTTTTTTGATGTGTATATAATGTAAATATCAATGTAAATATATAAATTGCGCGAAGTTTACAGGCTAATAAATGTTGAATATTTTGTAACTAATTTGCCTGCCGAAGATTCACAATGTCTAATCTCCTTGTAGCATCCCCAAGTGTGCGAATTGTATGGTGTTGATAAACTAATAACCTAATAGCTGTTGAATGTTTGAAACTAATTTGACTGGTGACCTGCTCAATTTATTCTTATACTATATAGTGTACGAATTGTATGTATGTTTGCATGTGTGTATGCTTACTGTATTCTTATTTCCGTGATAAATTTAATTGCTGTCGAATATTTTGAAACCAATCTGATTGTCAAAAGTGTTACGTTTATTTCATCGTGCCATCTTACAGGGTATCAACTGGATGCAGAGTAATAAATTCACAATTTGGTAACATTTTGAAATTAATTATACAGATGAACTGACCAATTTATGTTCTCGTTTTCAGTATCAAACACTCACTTATACTCGCTCCCCAATCCACACAACCCTGTACACAAATACACACGCACGCACACGCGCAAGCATGCACGCACGCACGCACACATGCACACACACACGTGCGCGCGCACACACACACTCTCTCGTTTAAGTCGCACTCTCTACCTATTCACCCTGACCCATACAAATTCCCCTCCCATGACGCTACACTATCCTACAAAGTGATTAATGCCACTGCGTTGTCAAAATTTTGGGAGAAAATGTTCATTCGTTGAGTTCGTTACGCTTCAGGAATGCGCTGTAAACATATGCTGCCAGTTTCTTTAAAACATTGCCGTTAGTGGACTGCAATAGCTGTGATAGTTTATAAACATTTGGACGAAAACAGTAATGCTTTTTGATATACTTTGTCCTCAAATCTAAATACATTGGACATGAAATAATAAAATGAAACTCGTCCTCAATATCGTCACAGAAAGGGGATTAATGTTGAATACATGACGATATTGATGAGGGTAAGATTGCAGGTATGTTAATATATAAGTATACAGTTAGTTTTACTACTGTCTGACACATTGTCCGCCACTGAATTTATATAATTTGTGCACACACGGGCTAATGGCCTATTATGAAAATAAATATCTATCTATCTATCTATGTAATGTCATATACGGTTCGCCGATTCTCATCCCTTCGGGAAGATGGTAAGATGGTAAGAAAATCAATCCAAGACAGCTGAAGACAACTCGTAGACGAATTTTGCGTGTTGCCATCGTCGGTGTCTCGCCGGACATAATTAAGTTTATCCTTCCGGGTCCGTACACGGTTTAAATTGCCTGGAGCGAACGTTGTACAAGATTGGGCTCAGTTTATGGTTACTTATCCCGTGGGAGCGATAGAGCGTGAATTTATCATCTGAGAAAGTCTTCGCCAATTCTCCATTTTTTTTACGTCAGCGGACATTCTGTCTTATTATATTGTTGATGTTTTACGAGCTCATAATGGATAAATCCACTTATAGCTATGGCCCGATCATCTCTAGCTAAGCTCCGCCCATATTTTGCCCGTGTTTGGAATCAATCGAACCGTGAACTCCATGAATCTCAACATCCAGGAAATTAATCAGATAAGCTGTTGAATATTTTGAAACTAATTTTTCTAGTCAAATCAGTTTCAAAATATTCAACAAAATGACAGCAATAGCGTCCAGTCAAATTAGTTTCAAAATATTCAATAGAATGTTTATTAAGTAGTAAACTCATACAATTTGTACACATGACGGAGAATTAAGAGTTATTGACCGACTTAAATACGCCATTCATGACGTATTTTATTTGTGACATCAGCCTAACCGCGACCTATTTGATTATGACGTCATATACTTGACCCACAGATTGAATTCCTCTAGATGCGAACGGAACTCCGACAAGTGAGTCTTAAAATATGTCCTTATTGTCTAATAACTGGTAATAACTGGTATTATTCTGTGATGTTTTGTGCAAGAACTGTTGTTTCTGTCCCATCTGGATGGTTGGTTTAAAGAACCCAACATTTTAAATGTCGAATATTTTCTTAAAATACAAAATATTCCACCGTGTCATAGATGTTTTGGATACCGTTTCTGTGTCACCTATTAATAATAGATCGGCGTAACTTACTGCTATGCATTTCTAGAATGCAATGGATTGCGTTTTGTTTCTTCGCGAAGATGACGACGCTAAAACATTTATCTCCCAGAGGCTACTGAAAGTCGCATTCTATGATCTTGGGAATGGTATTTCGAGTTCACTAATCCATTTAGGTAAGATTGCAATTTCTGCATTACCGTCACTTTATTACATTCACGTGTTACGATAAAGGAAATTTGAAACACATTTGGATATAATCCAAGCTGAAGTAATATCGATCTAATAAATAAATTTAAATGCCATTTGATAGAATAGTTTCGTGCGAAGAAAACGCAATTAAAGAAGGAAATTAATATTAAATGTTTGAACTCAAAATGTCGAAGTATTTACGTTTTAACCCTTTAACATTCATGTCAGCCAAAACGGCTTCTGCAGTTGTCTTAAGAAATGTCCATTTGCAGACCAAAGGAAGATTACTTTTGAAAATTTACCAATGGAATGACTGGCTCGATAACCGAGCCAGTCATTCCAGTGGTAAATCTTTAAAAATAGTCTTCTCTTGGTCTGCAAATGGACATTTTCTATGGGAAAATTGAAATTTTCTTTTATGAATTCGAGAGTTAAAGGGTTAATAATGATTCTGTTGCATACTTTGTAACTGTGGCTTGTTGCTGCATATGACATACAAATTCGTTTCAATATATTTAACAGCCTTTGCACACAGTTACCTTGAAACCGACCGTTCCAGTTTTAGCTATGCCCCGCCCATACCTAGTTAAGCTCCACCCACATCTCTCCCGTGCTGGGATCGATCGATCCCCGAACGACCTGATTATCAATTTCCAAAAAACTATACAGGTAAGCTGTTGAATATTTTGAAACTAATTTCACTGGGTACTGATGCTGCCTATGTTTATTAGTTTGAAAATATTCATCAGAATGTTTATTAAATAGTGAAGACATATAATTAGTACAACATGTCGGACTATTACACGTTTAAGATAAAATAAATCGGGTCATTCATGCTGTAATTGATTATGACGTCATCATACACGCTACGTAGTTGATTATGACGTTATATGAATTGGTGAAAAAATTGGAAAGGTCCATTGAGATTATGGGGAGTGGGTGTCCAAAGGGTTAACAGATGTACGATATGCTAAGGTTATTGGCGAGCGCACCCTAATAACGCTGCCGCCGGAAGTGATATGCATTCTGGGATAGCTTTATTAAAGGCTCCTATAATGCGTTATGCTATTAAGATTTAAAATTCCCGGGAATGTGGCCAACTAGTAAATATCCGCCCAGCTTGTCATAACTTATGTCCCCGTAGCATCGTTTTTAAGATAATCTTCCTCAGATCACCCTTTATGGCTAAATTTGGTCATGAAGATAAAAAATTTCCTTATTGAATGTCAATTTGCAAGCCAAGAGAAGAGTATTTTTGAAGATTTACTACTAGAGTGACAATCTTTAAAAAATACTCTTCTCTTGGCCTGCAAATGGACATTCCCCAAGACCAATACAGAGGCCAGTTTTGGCCGGCTTCGTCATGAACGGAGTAAAGCGTCCAAACATTTGACCATAGCTACTTTCTGCAACTCTTCTGTCAACATTAACACGAATCATCTGACCATCACTAACACAAACAAGGAACACGTACAGCAAAACAATTGTAAACTGGAAACGTTTTCTTGCCTCCAGCGTCTGTTCCGTACCGACGCCACTTTCCAAAGAATTAGCTACCGGAGTAACTATTTGCATAATTGGTCTTTCTTTCTGCGGTCCTTAATCATCACCTGTATTAAGCACCAACACGAATTTAGAATTTGCTGACAACTGCTTAAAACAACACTGTCTTAGTTCCTCTTGTTAATTTCCTGGAGACGTATGGAGCAGTAAAAGTGTCACCAGTTACCCTTCAGCAAACATTCTCCATCAGATATTGCCCAAACTCAAGAACAATGTCAACATCTCCGTTGCCCGGAAACCATTTAATACACGCCATAACTGTATAAAGCTTCTAGCATACAAAAGACGTCGCCGGAAACAAGAATGACCTTCAATCTGGAGTGGTTAACATTTCCGAGTCAGTCAACATTCCTTAGCGAGATATTAAATAAGATACCGGTACAGATGCAAACACTATCTATCTGACTTAATTCAGTCATTTGCGGAATCTAGTACATGGTATAAATATATTGAAAATTGTCATACACGTATTGTTTCCCCTCCGTTCAAGACATGGTGAGAAAATCAATTCTGGACAACCGCACTGATAACGTAGATTACTGGCCAAGTACTGGACCAATACCGGGCCAATATGGCCCGGTATTGGCCCAGTACTGGCCCAGTACCCAGCGTTATCAGTGCGGTTGTCTAGAATTAATTTTCTTACCAGGTATTTGACTGGAAGAGAAACATGAAGTGTATGACAATTTTCAATAGAGGGCAACCTCTTAGACGGACTTTGTTTGTTGTCCTGGTTTCTGTTCAGACACATATAACTAAGTTTATCCATCCGGCCCATAATGTGCTTAGATGACACACGATTGAATTCAGCTTATGGTTGACTCAATCTACTATAGGATGCAGTATGAGAATATGGAAGCTTCCTCCCGAGAAACTTGTACAGAATCTCAAGTGTTTCCGACTACACTGGCGGATCGGCATGTATTGGTGCTTGTTTTTTTTATTTCTTGCGAGCTTACAGAGGGACCGGACAATCGGGATAGCATGCAGAATTTCACTCACTATGTTTTTTATTAAGCAGCTATTGTAAGTCATTTCTAAGTCGGTGTTGCTATAAACAGCAACAGCTTCAAATGCCAGTGTTGCCACGATCTACCTAAACTATGAATTCCACTATCTCAGAATGTTTGTGACATTCTTTGCAGCCACACGATGTTTAGGAATGAATGGTGTTATTATCGCCCATAGCTGTAATAGCTCCATGCAGCCGCAGACTGTGCGACGTACTGAGACTTTAAGCCATTCAACAGCCCAGCAAATTAGAATTAGAATATTATGGATTCTTACGAGTGTTTTGCATACCCTTGAGATTGGCATTAGCTGTGTTATCTTTTGGAGAATTCTTGATCTAGATCCACACTTCTTTAGCACCACACGTTAGAGGTGGTTGATATAAGCGAAGGTTTTATTTTATATGATTTGATTTCATCATAAGAATATGAGTTTTTTTATCGATACAATGCGATAATGTTGTGTTGCTAACTCTACTGTGTGTAACAACTTGAGGAAATGATTAAATAATAAGGAAATGATTACTGACGGAGTCTCGCCTTGAAAGGGTACTTAATGATAATGCTATTGCTTAAGTTCAGCAACCAATTTAGCGAAAAATGCAGTTTCTGTTAAATTCGTTTAGAAATGCACTGAACAACGAACATTTCTTATAAACTCCGCGATAAAATCGTGAAGGTTTTATGAATCAGTAAAAGTATCAACACATGCATTTCAATAAACATGCTCGAAAATTGCGTATTGTTTAAAACCAGGAGCTATGTAAACATTCCGTTTCCTCGCATAAAACCATCTAATACATGACGTAGTGTTATACCGCGACGGGCATACAAAAGACACATCGCGAAGAACGCATGCCAGTCTTCTGCATAGGGTGGAATCTATTTTCGAATCAGTCAACATTCCTGAACGTGGGGTTAGACCTAAATAAGATAACGATAGAGAAGTAAGCGCTACTCTCTGGAATTCAGTCACATACATAGTCTGGTAAGCCTACACGGAATAAATATTTAAAAAAAACATCATATGTAGACGATTCTTGATTTTTCCAATAGGCCTACTTGATTCTTCCCTTTCAAGTCAGATGATAAAATTGATTTCACCCTAACAGATCAGAAATGGCAAATTGTTTATGATGTGAGAAGCATTCTGTTGGATATTTTGAAACCAATTTGACTGGGAGCAGTTGTTGCCTATGGCAGCAACAGCTCCTAGTCAAATTACTTTAATATTTAACAGTCTTCCCGCATAGTTGTCCTACAATCAAGATAGTGGTATTTCACAGGCTGTATGGTTAAACTAATTCAGGACAACCCTTATATGGTTTCTGAGTTTTGTCATCGTCCGTGTCTCGCCGATGATAATTAGGTTTACCATTCAGGCTCCGTACTGTGTTTAGATCGCCCGGAGCGAACGTTGCACAAGATTGGGTTCAGTCTATAGTTAGTTCTTCTACACGGTAGAATCATATGTGAACGAATTCTTGCTTAAAGGAAATCTGTACAAAATCCCAAAGCAGTTTTCGACGCCGTTGGATGTTCCGCGTTCTTGTATGCTTTCGGTGGCAGTGAGATGAAACGGAACTCTAGAGCAAGAGGCTCTTAAAGAATTTGTCTTACCGATTATATCGTCTTATAGTATTTTGTCACGTTTTGAGCACTAATTACTTGGACATAGTAAACGATGATGGTGAAAGATGTTGCTGTCTACAGAAGCAAGGTCTTTCAGCAAAACCGTTTCAAAATATGCAGTGGACATTCTTGTATTAGGTCCGTATGTCCTCGCATTTCTTTGTCGATATGAACCAAGTTCTTGTTTCCACCAACTAGCTTCATCCGGAGCTCTTGCGGCTTGTCACCTAAATTAGAATTGCAGTCTTACGGATTCCTGAGGGTAGTTGGCGTGTTCGTAAAATTGGGTGTTTGTCATGCTTGTCGTTTGTCGAATTATTAAAGATTCATTTTGAGAAACTTGTGTCTCAAATGAGGGGGATACGTGAGGGTTATTTGCATCGCTTTACGATTCGATGGAAGTTGAGCTGACTGCTGAATTTTTGCAGATGATATATTCTAGTTGTTATATCTCTGGACCTGCTATATATTTTGAAAACATTTTGACTGATAGTTGTTGGTGACTATGCCACCAACAACTTTCAGTCAAATTGTTTTCAAAATATTCAACAAGTCAAGAGATTTTTCTCATTGAAATTATTGTTTGGTGGCTAGCAGCAACCAGACAGTTAAGCGCATATCATTTGCGTATTTTTCTTTAGCAAGAGTGGCAGTCGCAGTGGCAGGGGAAGCGGCAGTAGCAGTGGCAGCGGAAGCGGCAGCAGCGAAAACCATGACGACGACCACGACGACGACGACGACGACGACGACGACGACGACGACGACGACGACGACGACGACGACGACGACGACAGCTTCACCACCATGCATAACTATAACAACCAGACGACAACATCGATCCGTAAATGAATTACACGCCTGTATCTCATATGCCCTACACACGCATTTCTACAATATGTCATTTTACACAATTCCAAAATACCAACAAAGAGGATGACACTACATACATCTGAAGGTCGTGAATACCGTGTATAGAAACGATCATAATATTCTATTTCAAGTCGGTCTTCCTTGTCCAAACATCTGAAGATCGGTTCATGACTGAATAGTAACGTAGTTATATTCAATTCATATTTGATTCCATGGCCTAAATAACATAATTTGAAAACGTATTGCTTTACGATGTTGCTGTCGTAAAAATCAACAGCTTATAACATTGCGATTTTAAAAATATGTCGATTCCGTACAATAAGGTTTTTAACTGTCTCGCTGCTGCAAGCCACCAGACAATAATTTCAAAGAGCGAAAACCATTGCCTTACTGAATATCTTGAAAACAATTTGTCGGAAAGTTGTTGGTGGCTTAGCCACCAACAACTTTCAGTCAAATTGTTATCAAGATATGTAGCCAGTCCAGAGATATAACGACTGGAATATGTTGTCTGCAAAAAGTAATCACCAATCAGACGGTTAAAAAGGGTCTCCCCACTTTATGGAAATTATGAAAGATCAAGTTTACAATATATATCTACAGGTATAAAATAACAATTTAATTGTAGTTTTAATTTCTTCAAGCATACCTTTCACAAAATAATTACCATTCATCGATAACCGGCATGCCGTACCTTATTGTACGGAATCGCTGACTCGCGCAGGGGGTCGATCCGGGATAGAATGAGGGGAGCGGTGGATAAGGGGTTGTTGTTGTTGCTATAACGGCTATGGGAAAAGTCACTTTTGCCGTTCACACTGAAATCAATAAAGGTCTATCCAGACACGGGTGACACTGCTCAGTACAGCCCTGACTGCTGTAGTTGTCGTACGCGCTCCGGCAGAGCGGCTTGAGGTAGGAGTCGTGTTTCGGTTACGTTCTACTTATAACGATTTTGTAGAATTTCTATAACTCTTTCCTTTCACATTTCTTGTTGAATTTAGATGTTTCTAAATCGCGCTTAAATTAATATGAAGATTTATGATGGGAGAGTAAAATGTGTAAGGTAATACTTATCGCCGGACTATTCTGACGTTACATACAGCTTTACAAATCACAATTAGCTTCCTAATAATGGATATAATGTAAGACTTTGTAAAGATTGCTTTCGTTGTGATGAGATTTAATTTGTGGATCGAGTTATGGGGAATATTTGAATTCGTGTTGTTGGATATTGCGCACGGAACAATATAGGTATGCAACTATGTCTAGATATATAACCTATGTGTATAATTGAAGCATTTGTTTAATCGTTGTTGTTGTTGTTGTTGTTGTTGTGGTGGTGGTGGTGGTGGTGGTGGTGGTGGTTGTCGTGGTGGTGGTGGTGGTGGTCGTCGTCTTCGTTCAGTCCCTTGCCCAT
Source organism: Chaetoderma sp. LZ-2023a (assembly GCA_034401795.1). NCBI lineage: Eukaryota > Metazoa > Mollusca > Caudofoveata > Chaetodermatida > Chaetodermatidae > Chaetoderma > Chaetoderma sp. LZ-2023a. The sequence goes on along the minus strand of CM067363.1, from coordinate 68,610,020 downwards.
TCTCCACCCCCATCCCTCACATACGCACGCACTCTCACCGTTCACCATAGCACTCATCCTATTGCTCAACCTCTCTTTACATCTCACCTATCTCCCTATTTCTCTTTCACTTGTTCGTTCTCCTACGACCCCAAACCCCACCCCACCCGCCCACCCACACCAACTCTGTGAGTTTATAATACTACACGACTGCAGCAAGTTCTGCAATAATCATTAAAACTATTTGCCAGCCCTATCCATCTTCATTTCTGAGCCCATACAATTGCGGTACAATTCTTGCCGTGATCGTCTTCGTGATTTACCGATACCACACAACATCAGCCTTAAATACAACAATAATAGATCAATTAACTTATCAACTCTCTAACATACGGTAGATACGGTTAAACCCCCACTGTTTTATGCTGTTGCTACGAGACGGACCGTACCTCTGGACAAGATTTACACAAACCGAATCTCAAATCACAATGGGATATTGATAAACTATATGGTGTCCACTTCTCCTATTGTGCCCATATTGGTCTAGCTGCGACTTCAGGTGAATACCTCAACTGAACGTTAACGACGTTCTAACAATACCTTTGTCCCATAATAAAGTCATCAATGTTTGCCCTATTGTGCACGCGCACAATGTATCGGAAACATTTTGCGCGCGTGGTATCAATAAAATAAATATAAAAGTTGCTTTGGTATTAATTTTCCATATGCGCGTGGGATTTTTTTTCAGACAAAAAGGCCTGGCACGAACGGGGCGAATAATCTTTACTGAAACATCACGTGAGATGCGATGGAATTATAGATTAACCCTTTGAACCGCGAATATTTTGAAACTAATTGGACAGGATGCTGTCGCTGCCATAGGCATCGATAGTTTCAGTCAAATTAGTTTCGAAATATTTAACCGAATTTTTCTTTTTGTAAATGTGTTTTCGAGTCCCCTTACGCGTTCAAAGCATTACTAGGGTTTTCATCAATGTGAAAATAGAGGCGTGGCTTCTTCGAGACTTTCTAGATCTCGTATCGAAGGAGATCTCGCGAGATACGAATTGGGTATCCCGTTGTAGGAATATACGAAGTGGAGAAAGCACTGTTGTTGTTAGCCGTTGTTCGCCTAGACAGCAGCAGCTTAAGAGAGCGTCACTTCATTTCCTTTTGAATGAAAACCATAAATTGCGCAATATAATCCCGAATGTGTCGTCAATGTATTTAGCATTTCAAAACGAAGGGTTGATTTGTATTTTGACAACATAGATACTATCAATGCGGTCCATGCACCATATGCGGAAGTAGAAAACGCACACGGTGCACCCACAATACTCATCATAGTAAGGTGACAAAATAGTATCCAGGAGAGAACTGGGAAGAAGATGAAGAAAAAGACGAAGAAGAAGACGACTTTTAATGTTACTGTATTATTCTACCATTATTAACGTTTACATGACATCATAGATATTCAATGTACTATGTTAAAATAATCGTTTTAATATTAAGAATAGGAAGAAGAAGAGGAAGAAGAAGAAAGGAAGGAAGGAAAGAAAGAAAGAAAGGAAGGAAGAAGAAGAAGAAAGAAGAACTAATATTCAAATGAACATTGGCACATTACATTGAAACTACATCCAAATACTATAGAGGATGTTGCAAAAATGCAGCTTAAATATGACAGGATCCCCTTAGAAATACCCACATTCACGCAATGAGCGGGCCTTTAGCAATCGATCTATCCAGTTTTAGCCATGCCCGCCCGTCTGTAACTAAGCTCCACCCACAATTCACCCCTGATGGGATCGTTCAATTCCTGAACACCGTGACTATCAATTTTCAAAAAAACTATGCAGATAAGCTATGGCAGCAACAGCGCCTAGTCAAATTAGTTTCAAAATATTCAACATCATGTTTATTAAATAGTAAAGACATATAATTCGTACAAAAACCGTTGGTCTGTCATCAACTAATCGTTTGTGACGAACGTTAGTTACATAATTTATGACGTAGTTGATTATGACGTCATCCTACAAGTCACATAGTTGATTATGACGTCATATGATGGATGGGTAAACTACAATACTCCATTACTGACCCTTAGTTGACGTTTCTAAGTCCTACTCGTGTTCAATTGGAATTACCTGTAATCTGACACAAGCTGGTCACGTGACGCAAATCGATGCCTAATTGCATCTGGAACTCTTTGATGTCCAGAGCCGCCAGGATAATGATCTCTTCTGGTGATTATAATAAGCTCCGGTTACCGAGGTAATTAGTGGTTTTACGACCACATGCAAAACAGGGAAATGTCACGTCGTTGTTAAAAGAATGACAAGCACAGAATGAATATAGACCTAGTGGTAGCCGTTGCTATTTAAGATAACTACAAATTGCGGTACCAACTTACGTCGACACGTTCTCCCTAAAATACCATCTATTGGTGGCCATTGCCCCTGATTACACAGCTTACTGGGCCGATGTTGGGCCGATTCTGATAGTATCGGCGCGGTATCGGCCCAGCATCGGCCCAGTACGCTGCGTTATGTGGGTGATTGGAATGATATACATTTTGAAAACGATCTTGTTGAAAGACGTTGCTGTCGTCTCGTTGCGACGTCATGTTCGAAGTGAACACCAGTTTTCGTGCCAAAATTGAACTAGCAATTAGGCCCTATACGTGGGTGGACGATTTGTACGGGTAACTATCACTGTTACCTGTATAGACATGATGAAAGTAATCTGAGATCTCGATACCTGTCTTAAATGTCACTTGATGATTCGTGGACAATTAGATACGGTCAGATAGCAAGGCACACTCTAGGGAAATATGATAAGAACCACCCCCGCCCACCCCTCGACATCATCTCTTGGCAGTCGGTGATATGTGGGGAGATGGATAAATGGATAAATGGATTGAAACTGCCTATGGCAGTGAAATTTATTACAAAATATCCAACAGAATGCTTACTAAATTGTAAATTCATCAGACATACATTTCTGTTTTGTTTGATTGGTGTGTGTCAGACCATGGGTTGCAAGATTTTCCAATATTTCTATATGTGTCGATTAGAATAAAAATCGCAATTCTTTATGGCACTAGTGGCTAACCTAAAAATCGCAAGATTGTGAATAATTTACAGTGACACGTTGAAGTGTCATTTCACCAGTTGACGCTGCTTTTCATTGCGATTATTACGATGTGTGTGTGTGTATGTGTCCAGATTCCACCCACACACCAATACTTATTCCACCGTGTAGGCATATGATATATCGATATGTCGCCTTTCCGATATATTGCGATAAATACGCACACTTAGACATCGCTGCTATTAGTTGTCAGCGGACCTTTTTGATCATTGGGTGTATTCGGGTTGCATTTATCGTTATTCACGCAAGAAACCTGGTTAATCTTTCCTATTCGAATGGATGAACATTAAATTTGCGTGAAGCACGAAACTTCACGGAATTCAGACCGCGCTAAGTTGTCGTCAAATGGGTGTTTGATTGGTCATCCTTCGTGAAGCAGCATTGCGCATGTCACCCATGTGAGCGGGGATTAACAAATGCTTCACTAAAAAAACCCATCCGAATAGACTCATTGACTCTTAAAGTTGATAAATCCACTTTATTGTGGACACCTCCAACATCATAGCGAAGACCAAACGTATTCTAGCTGTGACTTACAGTATACGCGTCTGTCTGTTGACTGATAAATTTGCTTGTCGTTTTTGACAAAGCTGCACACATCGTAGTTAGTCCCCCGTCACATACTACTCACCCTCCCCCCCTCTCTCTCTCTCTCTCTCTCTCTCTCTCTCTCTCTCTCTCTCTCTCTCTCTCTCCCTCTCTCTCTCTCTGGTTTGAACCCTCTTTCTCTCGTCGATTATATATATATATATCTCCAAGAGACAAAGAGGGGGGGGGGTGGTTCTGGTTGGAACCCCCTCTCTTTGTCTCTTGGTTTCCGGCGCAATTGATCGAAATCTACATAATACCATGACCTAGTCAATGAACGTTCTCTTCCCTCCATACCAACTACCTCCATATATTCGTGATACACGTCGTGTATGATTCATTTTCATGAAACGTCATTAACTGCTATAATTATACCCTACATGACTGTTGACCGCGCTCTATGTATTGACCGTGGACGCAGATGTATCCATAGACGGACTACTGCGAGCATAATATTAGATTGATTGCCCTAACCCTGGCTTATGGTGATTATAGCAAGCTGGGCAAACAAACAGACTATATTTATGCTTTTTGTTTCCGATTCGATAGATATAACATAAAAAATCTGTTATTTTGATTGCTTCAGAACCCCAAGTTTTAATATTCATGTACTACATCTTATACTGCGTGATTTTTGTGCTTATTTTTGAAAAATAATATCGCTAAAATCTGTTGCTGTCAAAGACATCAACAGATTTAAGCGATATTATTTTCAAATTCAAGATCAACCTTCATTCCGAAGCTCTTAAAGAAATAAAAGTTAACGACAAACTTGAGTATCATTAAAATTTGAAGTCCTATTTTGCTTCGATGTCCTTCCGACCTGTATTCAATAGCCAATCGTTGCAGAAGGCATCGACGATGTGCTCTGACAATGAATGGAACTTAGCCAGGGCTGCTAGCAGCCTTTGTTTCTCATCATAGGGTCCAAGTGGAAGATATGCGCTGGGGTTGGTGATGTGAGTGGCACAGTGGGTCTTTTATTCATGTCTCGCGCTATGGATTATTTGCGTCTTCTAGCATAACGATAATTAGTAATTGCGTTTCTTCTCAATGATTTGCAAAGCAACGCTGGC